>JAGTTF010001400.1:44976-58312 GCA_019095985.1 Streblospio benedicti | reverse complement strand
ACATGATTTTTTGAAAAAGAATGGGCCCCCAACTCACCCTTTTAAAACTGAGAAGGGGAAATTCTACTGAAATAACAATGGTTTCGAAACCATGAAAAAACCCCGTGCCCAACAATTCAAACAAAATTTCCAAAGGCGGGTGAAACTCTTGCCGACAATTTACTAATAACTGAAATATTGTGATCTCTGTATTTCTATCAATCATGCTTAAGTTTTTATGACTTTTATATGTTTGCTTTTGTCACTAAGGTTTATTATCATTGCAATTCCTCAATATAGTATGAAAATGAATCTATTTATTTTAAAATTGATACAAAAATAAAGTTTGAAATATGTACTTTATTGATATTTCCAAAAATAACACATAATCAATAAAGCAAGTTCAAAATATAAATGAATTTTGAAATTTTTTGAAAACAAAAATATACATTGGTACATTAGCTCTGTTTTGATTACACATTACCATTACATTTTGCAGCATTCACAAATTTGACAAATCTACTGAATTACTGGTCTGGCAACTTATTAAACATTTAACAAAATCTTCTTTTGATGATATTCTAAAGATAAGAATTTCAAAGATTTATAAAAATAAAGAACAAATACATAAAACATCTCAATCTTATAACATCCATATGATGTTTTTATATCATTACTATATTGGTGAAACAAAAATGTATTTGGTGATAAATATACTTTTTGGAATATACAAATTTAAATCTTAAAAATTGTGTAATGTGAACAATAACATTTGGTTTATTTTGATAATTAGATATTTCTTATGAATGATAAAATTAATTTTTTTCAATATATTTTTCCAAAGTATTTTATGTTCTATACCAAGTAGTATATTTTTTGGGAAGTTGTGTTTTCTTTTTTTTGTACATGACTAACTATATTGCAAATATTTTTTAAATGAAGACATCTGATTATTAAGTGAATTGAATCATGATCTACGCCTTTGCAATAAATAAAGTATGGGAATTCAGTTTTCCCCTCCTAAAAACATAGTACATAGTTGGTAATAGGTAATCATAAAACGTATAGTTAAAATCTTCTATTATAGCATCAAAAGTACATTTCATTTGGTTCAAGTAAAATCTCTCATTGGTAACATCTTCATCAAATAGAGCTGATCATCTATTACAACTTCTATTATTTAGTATCATTTTGAAATAGCGCCCTTAAATATGATAAAATCGTTCCTTTTATTTTTATTTTTGAAATTTATCTTTTCTCTAATTTACGTGATCTACTACAAAGTTGTTCAAAATCCAATTTCTTTGTGTGAATTGGGACAACTCTTTAACATATAAACATTTCTATAATAACTTTCTTTGTTAAATAGATTTATAAGAATATCATCATTAATGGTACCATCAATACTTAGTACATCTTTAATGTATATGTACCCAGATTCTATAAAATATTTATCAAACATATATTGATTGTTGACACTTTAAGCAATGAATTACCCCATATCATGTTATCATATAACTCCTTTTTTGTCTGAGGCTCTTCCATGATATTTGATCTACATAAATCTTTTACTTCTTGATAGCAGTTTGGAAGTTTCTTGTTCATTGTCTTTTCAGAGGTAATGCAGAATGACATTTTAGAAAACAATTTTGTTAAATATTTTTCTATGTAGTTCGTTCAGATAAATGACCATGTGTCATTATTATTACAGTGGAACCTGTCTTATGTGGACACGTTTGGGAGAAGTGAAAAATGTCCACATAAGACAGGTTGTCCACATAAGACAGGTGGACAATTTGTCTGGGGATAATGTTTTTCTTACAGTCTATTAAAGAAATTTACCTCTTTGTATATAATGATTACTTAATTAAGTGATACGGATGTGAAAATATTAACAAGATAAAATTAATGTTTAATATCGTAATTTTACTTGTGGACATTAAACAAATTATTAACAGTTACTCCCCATCATGCGACCAATTATATGTGAAAGTTTTAATGTCCAGGATCAACTGACTACCTTACAATTTCGCATGGTTGTTTATATACAGATGGGTTGGTGAGAAGAATGCCTGCATTTAACACTGAAACAAACCAATGCTACTAAGCAACATGAGTTGTAATTTCCTAATTAAAATTTTGCACAAATTTCTGCTCATGTCACATTTCAATTACTTTCACCACAAGGTTAATGACCCTGAACATGAATGTGTTAATAACTGCTCTGCAAACATTAGCACATTGATTGACCACTTGCCATACTGGTAAGCAAATATAAACAATGCCTCCTGCTGCTTAATATCACAAGTCTTTAATCTATGTTTGCATAGGAGTCTTCCCCAGTGAATATTTCTTTTTTCTAATACAGTGGGAAAATTTTAACTGTCCACTATACAGAGGTATCTAAGCTATTTAGGAAGCAAAAATTGTGTCACTGTCCACATAAGACAAAGTAATAAGTTTATCATGCACTGACAACAGTGATACTGAATAAATTAATTTTGACAATACAAACGTTTTTAGAATGATAATGTTTCCATTCACAGTCAATTTTCTTCTTCGCTAACAGTCAATTAATTTTTGCATATTCTCTATTTTATCATCTCAATGTTTTTGTAACATTTGTCATATCATCTCATACATAAATTCATAAATAGGGAATAGGCCCTTTTGGCCAATTAATTGTAGTAAATCTCAGTACATTATTTTTAAGAGTACAAATTAACAAACCTTCTGTTTTGTCTAAATTCGAAGAGAGACCAGAAACACTTCCAAAATTATGTACTTCTTGAAAAGCATCATTGATGCATGAATTGTCATTAAGAAACAAACAAGTATAATCTGCATATTGTGTAATCTGTCTTAATGTTCTGACTATGTCTTCGTCATATTGACATATCCCTTCAATATTTTTATTTTGCTTGCTATAAAGTAACATATATCCAGTACAAATGATGAACAGTAATGTTAAGAAATTCCCCTTTGAATGTTTATTGTACTAGAGATAAAGCCTTTTATTTTTATAAAACCATGCGGTTTGTTGTATATAAATTTTTTACAATGGCAAAAATCATTACCAAATCCCATCTTTTTAAACCTTTATGGATACTCTACTCCAAAGAATCAAAAGTGATTTGAAAATAAAAAAATAGTAGAGCACCTGTGTTATTTTTAGCATTTACATATTCAACAATGTCCAGCAATAATCTTACATTTTGTCCAATATGACAGTTATTTATATATGATACTTGTGCCATAGCAATCAATATGATGGTAACTTTTGACTAGATTAAACAAATGCCAAAATTTGATAATCCACATTAGACAAGCTTATCAGACGATAAATCTTAATCAGATTTCTTTAAACAACAAGTTATCAATATTTGCCTATGTGCAAAAGATATTTTTCCAATATTGAATGCATCATTAAAAGCATTTAAACCATATCTTTCATATCTTTCCAAAAGACA
Source organism: Streblospio benedicti (assembly GCA_019095985.1). Classification (NCBI taxonomy): domain Eukaryota; kingdom Metazoa; phylum Annelida; class Polychaeta; order Spionida; family Spionidae; genus Streblospio; species Streblospio benedicti. The sequence continues at coordinate 54,863 of JAGTTF010001400.1, read as the reverse complement.
GCGTAAAATTCTGAATTTAAACCATCTAAGCTAGGAGATATATTTTAGATAATATTTCAATCACGTTTTCACATTCATTTTCTGTGGATATATCCAAAGAAACTCATAATCAATAAAAAAGTTCCAAATACAAATAAATTTTGATCTCATGAATTCGACAAATGTATTGATCTGCATGTCAGGGGATATAATCCAAAGAAAATCATATCATAAATAATATAAATTATATATGTTATTGATCTCATCTAATAATAATAATATATTTTATATCTAACATGTATATATATTGGAATTTATTTATAGTATCTATTTTATATGATCTTTTTATATATATTCATTCTATATATTTATTTATGTCATATAAATTGGAATATATATATATAACAATGCAAGATATATCTATATATATATACAATACATATTATATATCAAAATATATATATATATATATATATATATAAATTTATATTGAATGCATCATTGAAAACAAAAATTGGTATATATATATATAATATATATATATATATATATATATATATATATATTTATATCCATATATTATAACATGTATATATATATTTATATATATGTATATATATATATATATTTTCCCAAGTTTGCTTATGAATGCAAGGGAAGCTATGTCTTCAGCTATGTCAATATAGTAGTAGGAGCTTCCTTGCCATAACACTGAGAGTAAAATTGAGTATTTATACTATAAATCATAGTAGCAGTACTCATCTAAAGTTAACCGTATCTCATTTCTTTCTAAATTTAAGTTTTAAAGATCATTTTGTGATAGACTTGATTCTAAAAGTGTGTCTACTTCTTCTAGACTTATACAATATAAATGTGAATTGCACATCTAATAAGCCATTTTTCTGCTTTATTGCCCATAAGTCAACATTGTTCGAGCGACGCTGTGCTCTCTGGGCACTTTTGATCCAGTTTTCATTTTTCATATCAAATAACACATGCAAAATGTCATGTAATGAAATTAAATAAAATGTAATTTACAAAATGGAAATAGCAGTTTGGGACAAATCAAACAAATTATAATATATTTGCTTTGGTTGTTATTCGTTTGTAACTGTCCCTATTAATGGACAACATAACCTTGTTTTTGTAAGACAAAGGAATATCCACATTAGTTCAACGACAAGCCACCTGCAAGTGAAGTGTTTATTTGCTGAACGCATGTTGTGTCAAGTAGATATGATTTATACCCTTATCATAACCGTCACTGGATCAGACTGGTCATTACAGACTGTTTCAAAATATACTATTTTGAATATTGCTGAATCATGGTGACTATTATCATCTTTTTCATGATATTGTTTTAAGTTTGACTTGATCATGTTCAGCATTATAGTCTGTTTCATAATATATATTCATAACTACAGTATGTAAACATTTACCAAGTTAGAATGTTTTATTTTAAACAGTATTAAAACTATTGAATAAAATGAAAGGGGGTTTATAAGGAAGTGGGATAAGGGAAAAAAGGCTGAAAAAATGGATAAGGGAAAAGGGCCCCAAAAGAGGGATAAGGGATCTCCAATTAGTGGGATAAGGGGAAAAAGCCAAAAAAGAGGGATAAGGGAAAAAGGGCCAAAAAGAGGGATAAGGGGGAAAAGGTCTAAAGAAGAGGGATATGGGATTTCTAGACCCCTTATAAACCCGCCTATTGAATAAAATGACAGAAAGATGTCAAAGAAGCTAGAAATGGCCTTGTGAAAGGCACATGGTACCCCACAGTGAGATGTCCCTGGCAAAGTGCCCAAGTTCAATTCAGTTCAGTGTCACCTACAGAGTCACAAGAATGCCAATGACCTGGTGTAGCGTACGGCAAAACTGTGTAAATAAGCACATTTACATTTACATTTAATCCTAACTGTTTTGCAAACTTTGAATAAAATTTTGCAAATCATAAGAAATACATACCAGCGTGCGTATGCATGAGGGCATAAGCTGGTATGTGCATGCATACATATGTACATGACACGCACACATGCGCACACGCGCACACACCCTCACATACCTATGTGCGTGCAAGCATGCATACTAACTCATAAATGTAAATGTAGTGGTTTATAGTTATGATCCAAGTAGTAAGTATTTTGCTCTCACGACTTTATATTTTACACCAGGTCATTGGCATCCTTGTCACACTATATCATTCTCAACTCACCGGGGAGCATACAGCACACTGCTACCACAGACATGCTTATCACTCACATTTGCGTTTACTCCCCAGACCTGTACCTATTTAACACCTGACCTGTACCTACTTAACGTGTAGGTACCACAGAGCAGTGTGCAACCTGTTAGAGGTAAGTTTGCTCAACATCTACTACCAGACCCGACTGAGAATCGAACCCACGACCTGGTCACGAGTCCAACTCCCTATCCATTCGGCCTCTAAAGAACACAGCATGTACATATGTGCATACATACACACCTACAACAACACCTAGATACACACATATACACAGCCTCATACACAACACACATTCACACGCATACTGTTTTTTACGTCCAGCACATTCAATAACTAATAATCAAAAATGACTTTACAATATTGATGCACACAAGAATAAGATATATCGTACTTACAATTATCTTGCCTAAAGAAGCCGCCTGCTGAAGTGAGACAGTTACACAAATGGGGCGCATTTTTATAGCATCAAGAACGCGTTTTATATGATCTTTGTCTGCAGTGATAAGAACATATCTAAATTGGGATGATCAGCACCTATTGTCACTATGAAAAATGTCGGTGAACAATTGAACTATTGACAATCACATGATGTTCGAGGTCAGGCTGTTTTATGTGGGTCTTAGATTTCTTATCAATGTTGGCATTGACATGGGCAAAGCGGGTCCCTGCGGAAAATCCAAGTTGTTAGTAGATTCAATCGAAATTCATGATCACACACACACACACACACACACACACACACACACACACACACACACACACACACACACACACACACACACACACACACACACACACACACACACACACACACACACACACACACACACACACACACACACACACACACACACACACACACACACACACACACACACACACACACACACACACACACACACACACACACACACACACACACACACACACACACACACACACACACACATGCACACACACACATCACACACACACACACACACACACACACACACACACACACACACAACACACACACACACACACATACACACACACATGCACACACTCGGACATGCATGCACACATTTGTACAAACACACACGCATGCACAGACTATCAGTGTACATACACACACACACACATACTATCTTTCCTACATACTACATATTTGGCCTTTTCATAAACATATATATTGCCCTGCCTCTATTTGTGCACATTCCATTCAATGGATGTTCTATATTGCTGTTTTCTTGACACTATCCCCTCTAATCGAAAAAGCATCCAATGAGCACCCATTTCTTATTTGTGGACACTACTGAACTTAGGAGACCATGTTCTCATTTTGAAGATGTTCCTAAGAGTGATCCGTTCCTATCAGTGAGGTGTTCCTATTAGTGAGGTGTTCCCTATTAGTGAGGTGTTCCTATTAGTGAGGTGTTCCTATTAGTGAGGTGTTCCTATTAGTGAGGTGTTCCTATTAGTGAGGTGTCCCTTATTGAGTGAGGTGTTCTCAGTGAGGTGTCCCTGAGTAGTGAGGTGTTCCTATTATCAGTGACAGTGTCCCCGTACACAGTGAAAACCCTATCAGTGGGAAACCCCACAAGGTGGTGACAGAAAATTAGTGAAAACCTACTGGTAAAACAAAAAACCCATGACAAGGTAGTAAGAAACCTACACAAAACACACAATAATGACTACACTGACCACACAATAATGATGGGATGACTTTATTTTGGGATGACCACACAAACAAACAAACCACGCAGCACATGCACACACACACACACACACACACACACACACACACACACACACACACACGCACACACAGAGCTCAAGCTTGCATGTTTACTTTTGAAGGTGCACGTGGACATAAATACACTCATAATCAATAAATATTGTACTTATACTTATTTAGCCCACAGAAGCCGCTACAAATGAGACAGTTACACAAATATGGCGCAGTTTACATGATCTCTGTCTTGATAAGAAAATGTCTAAATCGAGCTGGTCTGGATGGCGCCCACGGTGATAAAAGGTGAATGTATCGTATATTGAACTACTGACAATCACATGATCTTCTAGGTCAGGCAGTTTTATGTGGGCTATAGATTCTTAACAATGTTGTGTTATGGATGTAACTTATGGAAGGCGTTTTGTTTGATTTAGACTTAAGAGATGAGTGTTTGTCCGTTTGAATGAGATGTGACATTTTCTCTTGTGTAAATCATGTTTAAGAGCTCCTCTTGAACATCTGGTGTGAAGCGGTCATTTTAGAGAGGTGGTCATAAGGTACAGGGTTTGGATGCCATGTAAAATAATTATTGATTATTGAACAGTAGTTTATCTATGTGTAATCTACTTGATCATTGGAAACCATTTCTAATTCCCAGGTACAGCTCCCCACGAGGACAGACTTCTGTCTCCTACCGCTATCTGCCGCTTGTATTACAGAGGGACATTTTGTATTGGGACTACTCAAAACAGGCAGGTTTCACTGGACCATTTTTTTGTTTGTTTGTTTTGTTTGTGTGTGTGGGGGGGGGCTGCAGCCCAACTTGTAATGATTACAGGGATATTTTTTCTCCTATGCCAGGCTAAATCAACTGAACCTCGGGGGGTGTGGAGGGATCACACTAGCAATGTTTTCAAGCTGGGTGAGTTCTTTTTTGCGTGGGGAGGGTGAGGTCCTCTACACGGGACTGTACTCACTTCCCTCAGTGATCCAGTTTTCTCATGAGAACTTTGCTAGTCTTATTACACTCGTGCCCTGGTTATAAACTGTGTTGTCCTCCCCAGATCTGCCCGTTTGTGGGTATGCTATCTACCCATTTAGTCTTATCCAATCAGACATCCCCGTCATTTTACTCAAATCCCACTACATCCTGTATTCTGCCATTGTCTTTTCACCCACCCCATGCCCAACCCACTTCCCTCCTTTTAAACATTAACCCCCATCCCACCACTTTACAGTGAAACCTTGCTATGTCGATATCACTTATCGTGAACTATGCATAATCTCAAGATGATCTTGTTTTCACGTCATTCCCCTGTACAAAGTTAGTAATATTTTATCTATCATGTCATAATGGTTAACTCAAATTTTTGCTAATCTTGAGATTATAATAATTTCTCTCTAGCAGTTAGAAAAGTTCCCTGTAAAGAGCCCTGTGGTTATGCACCACTGGTTTGGACATGATGATTAGAGCACGCACTAATGACGTAGATCGTTCACAAATGACGTCATCGCATTTTCGGGCATTTCTGACTGACCCCCTCCCCCCGTCATTGTGCGTCATTATTTTTGCCCCCTCACGACTTTGACGCATCATTTTTATTTACTCATGCAGCCCCCCCCCCGGGTCCTTACTACTTCCCAGCAAACAGCATCAAGTACATTGCTAAGGAACCCAAAAAACAAAATTCACATAATATGGATAATTTAGATTCAATGCAATTCAATCGGAAAATTATTGAAAATATCCCTCTTTACGCCTGCACCCCATCATCTTTCTCTGACCCCCCCCCTTCCCTCCGCGATTTCGTTATTTGTGAACGATCCCTAAGTGGTATTAATAAAGCCATTATCATACAAGTAGGTAATGGGTAACTCGAAAACTCCTGCACATCTTTAATATTCATTTGCAATATAGAAAGCTGTTAGTTTGGTTATCTCTAATTTTGGCAACCTCGAATGTTTCTTCACATCCCTCCACCTTCGAGATAAACGGTACCTACTGTACAAACCCCGCTGCTCTGTACTGAACTGTGACCAGTCGACTTTTTCAGTGATATCAATGATCCTATATTTGTACATGGTACACAACTAAGTGGGCCGCTGTCCTTGATGTAGTGTAACATTGCCACTGTGAACACCAGGTGAGTGTTGGGCAAAGTCAACTGTGATGGGCAAAGTCACATTTTTCACAGTATTTGGCTGGAATCTTGGCCAAAGGCTGACACCCCAACACTCTGGAATTTAGGGCTTGATCTCCCAAAACCAATGTCAACAATGAAATGGGTACAGCTAATGTGCATCGCTAGAGCAACATTGATCCATGGGCAATGGAGATAAAAAAGATGCTTGCCTTCAATCAAAGCAGATAAAAGGCTTACTTGATGAGGTGACTCATCCCTACATCTCTATACCATCCCTTTAATCCTTTCTAAATATCTATGATCCTATATTTGTTGGTATTAATAAGGTGGGCCGCAAGGTCTCTGTAGTACCAAGTTGTCCCTTTGCAAGGTAAACCACTAGAATTCGATGGTCAAAGTTAGCAAGGTACCAGAACTATAGTAAAATGTCACATCTTTTCAAAATATTTGGCTACAAAATGGGGCCTGAAAGGTGTCCCCTAGCAAACAAAATTAAATTCAGGGATACAGTAAATGTTAGCATTGTATAATATAATGCCCAAATCATAAGCAAGGTGTCCATCTTATTAATTCATGTTGATAAAGGTGGACCTAAAAGCAAGGTGTCACTAGGTGTCCCTGTTAGCAAGGTGTCCTCTTAATTGTCAAAGGTGTCCTCTTAGCAAGGTGTCCCTCACTTAGTATTGTCCATCTTACAAGGTGTGTCCCTCTTAGTACCAGGTGTGTCCCTCTTAGCAAGGTGTCCCTCTTAGCAAGGTGTCTCTCTTAGCAAGGTGTCCCTCTTAGCAAGGTGTCCCTCTTAGCAAGGTGTCCCTCTTAGCAAGGTGTCTCTCTTAGCAAGGTGTCCCTCTTAGCAAGGTGTCCCTCTTAGCAAGGTGTCCCTCTTAGCAAGGTGTCCCTTAGCAAGGTGTCCCTCTTAGCAAGGTGTCCCTCTTAGCAAGGTGTCCCTCTTAGCAAGGTGTCCCTCTTAGCAAGGTGTCCATCTTAGCAAGGTGTCCCTCTTAGCAAGGTGTCCCTCTTAGCAAGGTGTCCTTATTAGGAGGTGTCTCTATTAGTGAGATGTCCCTGTAACGGAGGTGCAGCTTAAAATGTTTTTATAGCACAGACATTGAAAATAAATATAGTTTAGTAGAATGCTACTGGTCACGGCAAAGAAAGCATAACACTGTACAGACTACATATGTACATTACAAGGTATTTATTGTGGGGTGATTTTATTTGCACCATAACCTAGAAAAACACAGCGCACATGGAACAAACAGTGTCAGCAGCAGCCATTATCACTGAACAGTCCTTATCAAATCAGGGGAGGGATTAGTCTATTTTTGGTATAACAAATGTCTTGACATTGACAATTGCAAATAAATATTTGATCATGATGTTTGAATGGGGCATTACAAATTTGTGATATGAGGTACATACATTGAAAAAATGAGAAAGGGCCTTTTGCCCTAATGGGGCCTCTTGCCCCTACCTACCCCCCATGTCCTAAATACCTATGTAAAATTATGTCTAAATTATGGACATGTATGTTCAAATGTATTGTATAACGGCACCGTTAAATCAATGCTAAATGTCATCAACAAACCATGTCACAGTGGGGGGTGGGGGCAAAGATGACATCACTTACCAGGACGGGGTGCTACAAAGATGACGAAAAGTGACAAGGGAAAAGGGGGGGGGTAAAAAGGTCAAAAATGAGGTAACGTCATTTGTGAACGATCCCTAACATTAAAATTTGTGCGCTTTGGTTGGCAAATATCACATTTAGATTTCACTAAAATTCAAGACTACTCCACAAATTAATCTTTATTTGTGAAAATAAGCATAATGTACTCATGCATTTACATTTGACTATCAAAAAGGGTAAAATTAAAAAGGGAACAATTTTGTGAGCTATCTCCAGTAATCAAGGCACACCATCAGCCGGTGTAAATATATAGAGAGTTTGTTAATTACTACACAAAATCACAATACAATAAAAAACTATCTAATGTTTTAACAGTGCTATAGCCATTGTCATAGTATCACAACCCGTAACTCTGATCTTGTATCTGTAGCATTAGTATTGAGACAACTAACTAGAATACATGCATACCACACTTATAACTCAATCTGATGCGGCACAACTAATTGGACTCCTATCTAACATCCATGGGTCAGTCTACTTATTGGCCTCATAATACCCATGTAATATGTTAAAGGCTAGAATCTCACAATACCATATGACAATAGCCATGTGTTAGGCTTAAGCCTGTCAAAGTGTGCTAGCTTATCAGCTAATAATAACTTAACAATAGTGTAATAGGCCTATTTGATTTATCTCTCCTCCGGGCTAGCCGGTGGCGACCCCCCTTCTCACCTGCACCTGGGACCATGTGACTTCATAAAGGGGGACACCCTGATCGTTGCGTGTCACCACCTCGGTGAGAAGTCCCAGTCCATGGGGCCCATCGTGAAACCCGCCGGGTTTGGCACCACGCCCCCCCAGTATGCTGGACGGTGGCCTGTACATGGGGGTACCAGTTAACACACCAGGAGTCAGCCATCCATCCGCGCCTCTCAAGCTCAGGCTTGTGGCGACGTGAATCAAAGCAGAGCGCGGCCCACCCACCACTGATGTCGCGACCAACTCCACTTTGTTTGGTAATTTGGTGCCGTCACCAGGATCCTGCAAAGGTACACGCCTGTGGGGGGGCGATATGAATGTGAGGATCCAGTCACCATGTCCGACCCACAACGTCCAGGTGAGGGGTGGTTCACAGGAATCACAAACACCTTCTCCATCAATCGCGGCTAGCCTGGAGTGGTCGCAGAGAGGCAGTGCTGCCCAGTCGTCGATCGAAGAAGCAAGAAGAAATAGGGTTGCAAAACCGGGCGGGTGTTCAATCCACCACCAGCCGATCCTCAATAAATCCCACCATGCTATGGAAGGGAAGCAAGAAGTCACATACCACGCCGAAGAGAGAAGCAGGTGAAGAAACGGCAAGCGAAAAGAAAACCCGCTAACCACAGAGAGAGACTGAGTACTCACAACCTTCTTGACACGCAGTCGCAATGCCCTGACCTTAAGATGGGGTAGTTCGACGAGTGCAGGCATCCTCTGACCAAGACTGCTCCTCCAATCGCAGCTACAGCAGCAGGCCGGGACATTGGACTTTTTAACGACGCTGTGGAAGACCCCATGCCGACACAGTCTGATGCGGGAGGAAAGCCCTGCAAAGGTGCCCGTGGTACCAAACGAGCAGGACCTGCTGCCACCCCCTCGGCGGCGACAACAACGGGCCCCTGAGAAGCAAACAGGAGTGGATCTTCACATAGGTGAGGAGGACCACTAGCCAGGACAGCGATGGGAGTGGAGGATGATGTGAACTGAGATGCCGCCCTGCCGGCTAGGACGACCAGGACGCATGAAAGCGCTACCACCACCGACCCGACTTTTGCAGCAGCCGGCGTGGAGCTCTGCAAACCCGATACAGAGGACGAAGGTGGCGCCCACCAAGAAGTGCCTAGGCTGCATGTCCGGTCAGTAAAATAAAAACCCAGGGGTGCATAGAGTGACAAATCCAGTAGGGTGCCATTTGAAGAGGCGACCCTACAGTGAGTACAAACGGCTTTGGGAGGGCTCGTTAGAGTACCTCCGCGCTACTATCAACAGTGTGTTCGCCAGTTGAAGTGGGCGCACCTCTACCGCTTAGAAGAAAGCATGAGCGTTCATGGGAGGCACCGCAGAGCTTGTGTTACTCCTTGGGGCGGTCTGCGACTTTCTCTCCTGAACAAGAGAAGGACTTTGGGTGCAATGGGA
>JAGTTF010001395.1:26060-37330 GCA_019095985.1 Streblospio benedicti | reverse complement strand
TCATTCATTGCTACACTAAAATAGTCCTTCCATTCTCGATTTTACTGCTGGGTAGGAAATTTGCCTTTGAAAAGTCAAAGAGCTTGCTGTCACTGTAATTTGTTGCCGAATTTGTTTGAATTGCTGTAAAAGCTGAGTCATGGAGAACCTTCTGGAAAGTCTCCTGGGTCAATGTGAGGTGGAGAAAGTGGGTGACTTTTATGACTTGCGTCTCCGTTGTCGGTGACCAGGTCTTCGTACTGCACAATCAACAGGTTTTCTTCAATTCTTCGCCTTTACCAGCTCTTTATGCAATATTACATTAAAATGACCATAAATAATAAACTAACTAATAAAACTATGTTTGCATCAACAATAACAAAAAACTTAAGGACCTTATTTAGATGACTGTTATTGTATTGAGAAGAAACATAAGTGACTGGTAGGCAGATAAGTGACTGGTATTATTTAAGTCATGGGGGAGGTGAACAACGATTTGAATGTTGGGTGCTGGATTTAATTCATAATATGAGCAGTTGCCTCCCTTTTTTTGATCACCCGCCGTAACCCGGGTTACTAAGTCATTAAATTTAAGTCATGGGGGGCATACCGTGATGACTGGTGGGGCTGCTGTGGTATCAAATGGGGGGGTCATATGTTTGGCTATTCTTAATTTGAAAACTGTTGTGTGTGTGTGTTTCTGAACGTGATCCCACGTTGGGGTGGGGGTCGGTACTGAAGTTTAATTCATATTATAACCTCCAATAAGACCACATGTTTAAACCACCCCTATGATACCATTTATCAGCCCCAGGAGAGCATCTGACCACCATAAAATGACAACTTCTCTATTAAGACACCTGCAGCCAACCCCCACAGGGTGGTTCTAATGCAGTTTTTTTTATTTAATAGAATTTATTTTAACGTCAATTACACACATTGAAAATACGAGGTGTTCTTGACATGCAGAGTTGCTCACGTTGTGATGGTTATTGAGATGAATTATATTCATTAAAACATTTGGGTATCATTGATGAACTTAAATATATGTTGGAACATAATTTTGTCAACTTCCATATTCTTTGTTCCATTTATTATTATATTAATGAAGGATTTGATATTCTTACTGTTGCGATAATTTTCTATGTGGGTTTGAGTAGCCATGGGTATCTCTCTGATAAGACTATCAAGTAATAACTGTCTTTGAGCTGCATGGGCAGGACAATATAGAAAAAAGTGCATAATGTCCTCTTTAGCCAAATGGCATAGCTCACACATATCACAATCAATAAAATTATATTTCTTCCTGTGGCAATTTAAACTACTGAAACCCATTCTCATTCTGCTATGGTTGATTGCCCCTATTCCTTCAAAATCAAGAAATAGAGGGTATGTAGGAATACAATAAATATCTTTTAATCTTTTATGGCATATTGCAAGAGTATCACTGTGTTTTACATCTATTAAAACTGAGTGTTGTTCCACCTATTTATTGAAGAGGGTATAAATGATTTTAAGAAATAAATCTTTGTGTCCGAAATTGTGGAATTAAGCTAGGATATCTTATATTATAATTTTGTCAACCAAAATTAGATGGTATTATATCTACAACATAATTTGGTAGAAGATTGTTTTGCACTTTGTACATAAAAATTATCATTTGCATATTCCTACGGCTTTCTAAACATGGTATACCAACTTCCTTATGAAGTTCCTCATTAGAAGTTTTTTTTATAAGTACTTGTAATAAATAGTAGTGATTGCCTTTGAATAGCATCTAATTAGTTCAAATTTTCAAAGGAAGAGTTAACATATAATTGAAAATCAAATTCCAGGATGGGTCTGCTAAAGGCAGCGTATATTTGTAATTTTGATTGTTTTGTTAGTTTTATACCAGCTAGTTTTAATGCTGTTAATCTGTTCATAGCTTTTGTGCAATTATTCTTAATATGCGCATCGAAAGACTTGTCACTCCAAGCTGTTTGATCTACCTTTTTTAATTTTTGACCACCCAGGAATAATTCTGGATAAACTTATTTGTTCTTTTTTTTGAAAAAAATTATATATTTAGTTTTTGTAGGATTGAAACTAACAAGCCATTGCTTAGACCAAACATCCAATTTAGATAAATCTCTATTTTATTTCTCAAAGGATAAAATTGGATCTGTCAAGTTTTCCATCAGTGATGTATCATCAGCAAATAAATATATATTAGATTCAATTCCATTCACAATATCGTCAACATAAATGAGAAAGAGGAGTGGACCAAGTATAGATTCTTGAAGGACTCCAGTTTTTATGTGTGCCCATTCTGAATGTTGCCCTTTTATTACTACTCTCTGCGATCTATTTGAGAGATATGATTTCAACCAGTTTAATAATGGGCCGGTAACACCCTTAGATCTCAATTTATAAACTAAAGCATCATGCCATACTCTATCGAATACAGCTGTGGCATTTAATGATTCGAAACATACATCATTCCCTTTTTCTAGTGCTTGGTATATTTCATGAGTTAATTGATTGATAGAAGAATCCATCATTGTATACCCTGAATATTTCCACGTTAGTAGTTTTTGTTGCATGCAGAAGGCATACAAGTGTTTAAAAACAATTCTATCAAGCAGCTTGCCCATATTGGATAGGAGTGAGATGGGTCTGTAATTATTTACATTTTGTTTATCATTTTGCTTGAAGACTGACAAGACGTTAGCTTTTTTCCATATGGCTGGGAATACTCTTTTAGATAGAGATTTATTGAATAGATTATCTATTGGTTGAGATATACTATTTACAGTCATTTTTAAAAGTTTATTGGATATGTTATCATAACCGTTTGCCTTACTTATGTTCAATGATTTTATAGCATTGCGAACTTCGTCTGCATTGGTCTGTATGAGAGAAATTTCATTATCGTCTATTTCTATGATTGGCAATTTGGGCAAGCTCTCTGGAAGTTTTGCTTTATTAAGGAAATGTTCATTAAATATCTCTGCCTTTTCTTTTGCTGATGACACCACAGTACCGTTTTGGAATAGTGATGGAATACATAAATGTTTTTGATTAGATGCCAATATTTTTTAGAACTAGTATTCACGACACATAATTTTGATTTTTTTTTTTTTTTAATGTATGATTGCCTGCATCATAGCTATATTGGCTTCAATCCGTTTTAATTTGTAAGTAGCGTGAATATCTTCATTGTTTGAAGATTTCACTCTATTAAGACACCTGCAGCCAACCCCCACAGGGTGGTTCTAATACAGGGGTTCCGCTGTATATTTAAGGTTGCAATTTTTATTGTCCATTTATTATTAGCTTTGTATTATGATCAGTATCTAAGTGCCTGGTATATGCTTCCCTGGGTATGCTTTCATCCGTTTTTTTTGGAATTTCAATATTTGACCAGTTATTGCCATAAATTAAACATGTAAATGTAGGTTAATTTGGTCCACCCCAAATACTGTGTCATTTGTGCTTGTAATCACCATGTGTGGTCAGTGTCGGAGAAATGTCAGTTTGATGAACATACTGGAATGGTCAGTTGCAAGAGTGACTGTCATCTACCACATGCCTCAATCATAGGTCACCATTGGAGGGCGGTGCATTGTGACTAGAAATTGTAAATGTTAACTTTGGCTGCAAACTTTCATAGACAAGTCAGTTTTGATATACAAATATTATCATAAAACAAATAAATTTTTTTTTATTTGAAATCACAATGATGTTTTTGCAATTTTATTTTTTGTAATTTAGCAAAGTAGCAAAATTTGAACAAAATTAGATGAAGCATTATGTTATAAGTATTTACATTTACTGTAACAGACATTATCGATGGATATATCAAGTTCATGTGGATTACTAGTTGTGAACACTGCTTAAATATAATCTAGGGAACACATTTTATTCAATTTTCATGGTTAAATCATTGTTGTGATCTGTTTTACAAAAAGTGTTGGAGTACATGTAATGTCAGTTTGATGAACATACTGGAATGCTCAGTTGCGGGAGTGACTGTCATCTACCACATGGCTCAATCATAGGTCACCACAAAATACAATTGCAAAAAATCATTGTGATTTCAAATAAAAAGGAAAATTATGTGTTTCATCATAATATTCATATATTAAAACCTTCTTGTCTATGAAAATTTGAAGTTTGCATTGTGACTAGAAATTGTAAATGTTAACTTTGGCTACAAACTTTTATAAACAAGTAGGTTTTTAATATATCAATATTATGATGAAACAAATAATTTTTCTTTTTATTTGAAATAACAATGATTTTTTGCAATTGTATTTTGTTATTTAGCAAAGTAGTAAAATTAGAACTAAATTAGATGAAGTTTTATGTTATAATTATTTACATTTCCTATAACAGACACTATTGATGGATAAATCAAGTTCATGTGGATTACTAGTTGTGAACACACTGCTTAAATATAATCCAGAGGATACATTTTATTCAACTTTCAAGGATAATTAATTGTGATTTAAAAAAAAATAATTTAGTTGAACAGAAACTTGTACACAATTCACATTTTAAAAAAATCAGATTGCAATGGCAAACCATAGCGATGTGAAACTTAAGTCTACAAAGTGTGAAAAATCATCTTGCCCAACTAATGCTCTGAAAACACAGAAAGAATTCCATAGTGGTGAGAAACCATATGAATGCACTGAATGTGGCAAGTGTTTTAGTGACAGTAACACCTTGAACAAACATGTAAGAATTCACAGAGGAGAGAAACAATATAAGTGTACAGTGTGTGAGAAATCATTCAGTAGAAGTGATCATCTGAATATCCACAAGAGAACTCACACTGGTGAGAAACCATATGAGTGTAGTCAATGTGGCAAGTGTTTTAGTGTCAGTAGCCACTTGACCAGACACATGAAAATCCACACAGGAGAGAAAGAATATCAGTGTACAGTGTGTGAGAAATCATTCAGTCAAAAGGGAGATCTGACAAAACATATGAGAATCCACACTGGTGAGAAACCTTATGAGTGTAGTCAATGTGGCAAGTGTTTTAGTGAAAGTGGCCACTTGACCAGCCACATGAGAATCCACACAGGGGAGAAAGAATATCAGTGTACAGTGTGTGAGAAATCATTCAGTCAAAGTGGACATCTGAAAATCATATGAGAATCCACACTGGTGAGAAACCTTATGAGTGTAGTCAATGTGGCAAGTGTTTTAGTCAAAGTAGCAACTTGACCAGCCACATGAGAATCCACACTGGGGAGAAAAAATATCAGTGTACAGTGTGTGAGAAAAAATTCTGCCAAAGTGGACATCTGAAAATCCACATGAGAACTCACACTGGTAAAAACCTTATGGTTGTGGAGTTTGTGATAAAAGTTTCTCTCAAAGGTCTGCTGTTGTTATTCATATGCGCACTCACACAGAAGAGAAACCATACAAGTGTGATCAGTGTGGGAAATGTTTTGCTCAAAGTTCTAATCTGAAGATGCACAAACGCACACACACTGGTGAAAAGCCATTTTACTGCCATATTTGTCAAAAATCATTTACACAAGGAAGCAACTTGAAAAAGCACCATATGACTGTGCATGCCAAGAAGTGAGCTGTTATTACTCAACATCATCTTTTGTTAATAGTTTTAGAGTATTGTAGTAGTGATAGGTGAATGTAATATGAAGTATGTATTACTCAACATCATTGTTCATTAGCTGTTTTAGTGTATTTTAGCGACCGTTCAGAAATTATGAGAGGGAATTATGGTAGGGAAGATTGCAAGTTGGATGTTGTTGATTGTGTATGAAGTGGACTGGTCAGTTCAGAGGGAGTGACCGCCTGTATGAAGGACTGGACTGGTCAGTTGAGGGAGTGACCGCCTGTATGAAGTAGTTGAGGGAGACCAGCTGTGATCCTCCATAAACTGGTCATTTGAGGGAAGTGACCACCTGTATTAAGAAATTGGTTTAGATTGATGGAGTTCACCTGTCTACTTATTCACAGGGAAAGATTTTTTGAGTGACCACCTGTATGAAGTTGGATATTTCATCAGTTGAGGAAAAAGTGACCATTGTATGAAGTGGACTGGTCATACCATTTTTTTTTCACAGTCTTTGTCTTCATTAAGAGACAGCTTTTTCCTATATAAAAGGTAGAAAATTGTGTATATTTTGAACTTGTATGATAAAGTTTTAGAACATTTAAAATGAATATTTAGAAAATCTTTTGTCTTAGGTTTATGTTACTTAGATATTTTTTTTGTACATTTGTGTAAGTTTTTTTTTTACATTTTGTATATATGGTGTTTGCATGAAACAATTGTAGAACTTTTTTGTAGAACATTTATAAAAAACAAGAAGAAAAAATACAGTATTTGTCTTAGGTTTATGTTACTTAGATAATTTTTTGGTACATTTGTCTCTTGCTTTCTTTTATGTTTTGTATATTTGGTGTTTGCATGAAAAAAGCGTAGAACTTTTTTGTAGAACATTTTAACAAAACGAAGAAAATAAATACTTGTAAATAAACACATAAAAAAAAGAAATATGAAAATTGTTTTTTCTTATTTACATCGAATAAAGAATTGATTTTACAAAACAGCAAATTTGTTCAGCAAATCTCATTCTTGGTGACAGTCGTACCTGAGCAAAAATAAATGTAAATGTGCTTATTTACAGTCACATTTCATCCACAAGTGACTTTATATTCACACCAGGTCATTGGCAGCATCATTGTCACACTTTATCTTTCTCAACTCCCTGGGGAGCATACAACACATTGCAACCCTAGCACAGACATGTTTACAGCTCACATTACTCTCACAATCTCGAAACTTAAATGTAAAAATCAAAGATTTATTGTCAACGATCGATACGCCCAGTCAACTCAGCATCATTTACACCAGGTCATTCGATATCCAATTGTGTTCAATGCGCGGAGAGTTGAACCCCGAATGTAGAGCAGGAGGAAGAGACATGTGCACAGGAGGAATAAAGCATTATCTGTTGGGTCAGAGGTTTCAGTCATTTACAGAACAGACTCCAGTCAAAGTTGCCCTCAGGGAAAAGCCTCCTACGATTATGTCGTATTTTAAAAGATTCGTTTCAAACTTTACTTTGGAATCCCCCTGACCCCCTTGATGGGCTTCACATTTGTCATTTTTCATTGCAGTGACTTGGCATTGTTTTCAAAAATAAAGTTGTGCATAAACATCAGCAAAATCCTGCCTTACGCCTGCATAAATATTCTAAACCCAAAGTTCATCCATAACATTTAAAAAAAATACACAATGCACTCATGGTTTCCTTGCAGTGTTTTGCATTATGACTTGGCTTTTGGACTTCTCAGACTAATCTATTCTGAATGTATAAGATACTCCTGAACTATATTTCTTTAATGATGATACTCAGTGATGAAACATGAAAATACGCAATAACATGCAATATTTTGATGTCAATGCCCTATGACATAATCGTAGGAGGCTTTTCCCTGAGGGTGGCCTTGACTGGAGTCTGTTCTGTAAAGGCTACGACTGAAATCTCTGACCCAACAGATAATGCTTTTATTCCTCAATGCACATGTCTCTTCCTCCTGCTCTACATTCAGTGTTCAACTCTCAATGCATTGATATTTTGTAAATCTCGAAGTTTATTGTCAACTATCGATACGCCCAGTCAACTTAACATTATTTACACCAGGTCATTTGATATCCAATACATCAATACATTTGGGTAGTATAGACATACTATATTATTTTTTTGATTTCCAATACATTTGGGTAGTACGGACGCACTATTTTTATAGGTCACCTTTTCCAGCCTCTTGATATATCATTGGGTCCTATTTTAGACATTTGATACATCATTGGGTCCATATTGTGAGAAATTAGTATATTATAGGATCTAGATTTTATGACAACACTATATTTTGTGGTCTTATATCAAGAGATAATTATATCATAGGGCATTGACATCAAAATATTGCATGTTATTGCGTATTTTCATGTTTCATCACTGAGTATCATCATTAAAGAAGAAATATAGCTCAAGAGTGTCTTATACATTCCAAATACACTAGTCAGAGAAGTCCAAAAGCCAAGTCACAATGCAAACTGCTGTACTGCAAGTAAACCATGATTGCATTGTGTATTTCTGTGGTATGTTATGGATGAACTTTGGGTTTAGAATATTTTCCATATATTTTCGTATATTTTCCATTTACTTAGGTACATACCACAAGGTACAATATTATGCATGATTTTATAATTAAATTCAGAAATATTTGGTATAGGAATTTCCTCTATTTTTTTATCATAGATGTTTTTCCATATGGCAAAATTATTATCAAAACTGAATTCATGTGAATATATAGATTCCATATTACCTCTTTGTCTTACTTTCTTGTATAAAAGTTATGCTATGTACTATATATGTGGCAGTAGGTCTCATTTACGCAGAATTGTCTGTCCCTACCATATTTGACTTCTAATATATACAATTTATTTTTATTGCACAAAAAAGATTTTCGTCTCTTTAAAGACCTTTTCAATTTTTACAAACTTACTAAATGTATCTAAGAATTAAAAATTTATTGGATTTTAATTTTTGAAGAAATATGAACATTTAGTAAGTTTGTAAAAATTGAAAAGGTCTCTAAAGAGACAACAAGCTTTTTCGTGCAATAAAAACAAATTTTATATATTAGAAGTCAAATATGGTAAAGACAATTATAAGTAAAATGAGTATATCATTGGGTCTTGATTTTTAGACGACACCATATTTTTGGGTGTTATCTCTAGAGATAACTATATCATAGGGCATTGACATAGAAATATTGCATATTATGGTGTATTTTTCATGTTTCATCACTGAGTTTCATCATTAAAGAAGAAAAATAGTTCAAGAGTATCTCATACATTCCAAATACACCAGTCTGAGAAGTTCAAAAGCCCAGTCACAATGCAAACTGCTGTACTACATGGAAACCATGAGTGCATTGTGTATTTCTGTAGTTTATATATGTTATGGATGAATTTTGGGTTTATTATATTTAGCGGTATACTTTCAATGAATTTTAATATATTTTTGGGTATGCTTTTTGCAAATCTTACTATATTTATCGGTGCTGTTCCCGAAGTCAAAATGGCACACCCGTACTAAATTATAGCCTTAGATCCCCCCCCCTGATGATGCAACCAGTTAGGGATGAGTTTGCTCAACATGCAACACCAGAGTGACAGGAAATCAAACTCAAGACCTTCTGGTTATGAATCTGACTCACTATCCACTCAGCCACAAAAGTTCACTATCTGTCAGTGTGACAGTGAAATACTCCAGATAACAATTAGGCGAAGAATTTAAGCTCCACCAGTGGGCTAACGTAGAACTAACTACTTTAAACCAGATGAAGGTAGGACACTATTAGGCAACATCTCTGCCATGTTTTTTTCCATAAGTATACCAAAATATACCTTGCGGATATTTTTTAAATTCAATTTCAGATGATTCTACAACGTCTCAAATTTAAGACAATACTGATTCTCTTAATTGATAGCTAGAACTCATATGTTACAATCAAGGAACACCAAGCTTATATGTATTATTCCAAACAGTAATGTTATAATGCAATATATTGACTAAACATGCAGGATGGCATGTATTCAATGAATCATTAGCCATTTTAAGTAAAAATGAGCTGAGATTTCACTCAAAATTTGTACTTTGTTAACACTTTTAGTGCTTTATTATTGAGAAAAGGCATTAACTATGTGTTTGAAAAACTTTCACAGTTGTTACCTTTCATATTATATACAATAGGATGTGTTAAAGTGAACAATGTAGCAACAGTGCAGGACTTCACTCAAAATTTGAACTTTGTTAACAATTATAGCACTTTATATTTGAGAAAAAGCATTAAATATGTATTTGATTAACTTCCACAGGTTGTTACCTTTCATATGAAATACAATAGGATGTGAGGATGTGTTAGAGTGAAAAATGAAGCAACAGTAGATATTTAAGTTTCCCCCACCCCTAAAATTGATGAAAATGACAAAATCACCGTATCGAGTATATGCCTTACTAACTCCAATCGAAGGACTTTTATCATATAAAATGTTTTTGTATGGACTAAATTAGATTTCCAGATAATGCTTACTGTTAATATATAGTTGTTGTTGAGCTGATGAGTAGAAAATACCACTTTACATTCTAAAATCAAAATTTGCTGAAAATTTCATTGGTTGAACATTCAGAAAATGCAATACAGTAACATTTTTGATAACAAACCTTCTTTTTATTACCTACTACATAAAGCATTATAGATTATGATAGAGTGAAACATGATCAAAACTTAGATGTGTAAGTTTCCCTTACCCCTAAAATTGACAAAAATGACAAATTCATTGAATTGAATATGTATGCCACATTTGATGCTAATCAAGGTAATTTATAGATAAAATATATTTTCATATGAAAAAGATCACATTCCTAAAGAATTTACACAATGAATAGCTATTATGTGTGGCATGAAAGGGGTAGAAAATAGGATGGTGAGTTTCAAATGTTGGTTTATATGTTGCCAGTATTAAAGATTATCAACGAGAAATCTATGTCTTCAGAATTCGTACAACTCACACCTAACACTCATTATCAATACACTCATCATCGCCCGCATATTTACTACTTAGTACCATATATTCACACGTAAGAACCCATTGTTAAGAAACTTGGTGATTCTATATAAGGTCAAAATCCAAAGCTTATTTTTGGCCGAAATGGTGGCTGGGCGTAGTGTTCGAATATATGGCCCGAGCTTAAAGTGGGAACTCTTTCTATTTCCAAAAGGTCCAAAAAGTTTTTTTTTTGTTATAATCCCATCTGTTCTAAACCATGGGATTATGGTAAATTCCTCCATTCAAGATGGAAAGTTTCATCCTGCTAGTCACACAAAATTCTCATCAGAACTTATTGAAGGTTATCATCATATCTCATGAGAGTTTACTTTATGGAGGTATACATCTACTGATCATATGGCAGTTGAAGCTATCACTGCAGTTCTGAAACATCATTCACTGAAGGCCTTAAAGACTTTAAGAAAGAATTTTGAAGTCAACACATACACCCAGGTTCAGTAGATACAATGTAATTATCATTTGCGAGTAACATTTAGTCATTGCTACATTATATTCATTCATGCAGAGAAAGGAGTCAAGAGCATATATATTGGTGAGACAAGTAGTTCAACGTATGTAAGAGGTCAACAGCACCTCAAGGCCATACAAAACCCTGTTCAGAGCAAAACAAAAACGC
>JAGTTF010001395.1:12229-25960 GCA_019095985.1 Streblospio benedicti | reverse complement strand
CCCCAAAAGTTTGGGGGTTTTGGAATAAAAGTTTCTCTCGAAGGGATCCCGTTGTTATTCATCCCAACCACCAAAAGGGGAAACCATACAAGTGTGATCATTTGGGAAATATTTTTCTCAAAGTTCAACCTGAAGATGCACAACCCACAACCCCCCGGGTAAACCTTTTTACTTTTTTAATTTTTTAAAAACGAGGAGAAACAAAAAAGCACCATATGAAAACAGGGCCAAGAAGTGACTGTTCATTACCAACATAATTTTTTGTTAATAGTTTTGGAATTTTAGGTATTTAAAATGGGTGAATTGTAAAAAATATTTTTTTATTAAATTTTTTAAAAAAACATCATTGGGGGGTTCGGTTAAGGCCTGTTTTTGGGAAATGACCATTGGGGGGCCCGTTTAAATTATTGGGGAGGAGGGGGGGAAAGGGGATTAAAAGTTGGGGGATAATTAAAGGGGGGGGTGTTTAATTTGGGGACGGGTTCATTTGAGGGGTGACCCGCCTGTATGAAGTGGACTGGTCAGTTGGGGGAGGACCACCTGTCCTTTTTTCAAGTCAAAAAGGGCCAAAAAGAGACAGCGCACCCTCCATAAACCTTTAAAAGGCTTGGAAAATATTTCAAAACCTGTTTTTGTTTTGGGGTTTTTCTTCTTGATAATTTTTTTTCGTTTTAGAAATTGAAAGTGATAGGTGAACTTTTTCCCCATTAGTTTAAAAACAATCTATTGATTTTTCACATTTGTATATTTTGTTTGCATGAAAAATATTTTTTGGGGAGAACTTTTTGTAAAATTTTTTTTGAAAAAAAAAAAAAAATTTTAAATAAATACATCAAAAAAAAAATCAAAAGGGTTTTCTAAATTATATTGAATTAATTTTTTTAGGGTTTAGATAACCACAATTGTTTTGTTTTTTTTTACATTTTGTATATTTGGTGTTTGCATGAATAAATTGCCCAAATTTTTTTTAGAAACTTTTTAAAAAAAAAAGAAGTCAATATTTGTCTTAAAGGGTTTTTGTTACTTTTTGATAATCTCTTCCATTTTTTTGTCTCAAGTTTTTTTACATTTTTTTATAATTTTGTTTGCATTGGAAAAAAAATTTAAGAACTTTTCGAGAAATTTTAAAAAAAAATGACAAAAAAAAAAAACATGTAAATATTAACATCAAAAAAAAAATAAGAATTTTTTTATTTCAATTTAATAAAAGGGAATTTTTTTTCCAAAAACCCTTTTTTCAACCCAAATTTATTTTTGGACAATGTCGACCAGGGGTAAAATAGAATTTTGCTCATTTTTTAGTCACATTTCATGCAAAAAATGACCAATTCACACCAGGTCTTTTGGAACTTTTTCACACTAAATTCCCTTTTCAACCCCTGGGGGATACAGCACATTCCAACCCCCAGCACAGACAGGGGTTTCCCAAATCCCTTACCCTCACAATTTAAAATGTAAATGTCGAAGGAAATTTTTTTGTCCCAACCCAAACAATCGCCATCTGAAAATCCACATGAGAACTCACACTGGTAAAAACCTTATGGTTGTGGAGTTTGTGATAAAAGTTTCTCTCGAAGGGATGATGTTGTTATTCATATGCGCACTCACACAGAAGAGAAACCATACAAGTGTGATCAGTGTGGGAAATGTTTTGCTCAAATTTCTAATCTGAAGATGCACAAGCGCACACACACTGGTGAGAAACCATTTTACTGCCATATTTGTCACAAATCATTTACACAAGGAGGCAACTTGAAAAAGCACCATATGACTGTGCATGCCAAGAAGTGAGCTGTTATTACTCAACATCATCTTTTGTTAATAGTTTTAGAGTATTGTAGTAGTGATAGGTGAATGTAATATGAAGCATGTATTACTCAACATCATTGTTTGTTAGTTGTTTTAGTGTATTTTAGCGACCGGAGAGAAATTATGAGAGGAGGAGTAGGGACTGGTCATTGCAAGTTGGATGTCAGTTGAGGTGTATGAAGTGGACTGGTCAGTTTATGACCGCCTGTATGAAGTGGACTGGTCAGTTGAGGGAGTGACCGCCTTATGAAGTGGACTGGTCAGTTGAGGGAGTGACCACCTGTACCATTTTTCCATTCTCGAGTCTTCATTAAGAGGCAGCTGTGATCCTCCATAAACTGTATAGCATTGTGTATATTTCAAACTGTATTTGTCTTATATTTATGTTACTTACATAATTTTTTTCAAACATTTGTCTATTGTTTTTGTTTTTTTACATTTTGTATATTTGGTGTTTGCATGAAAAAATTGTAGAACTTTCTTGTAGAACATTGTTCAAAAAATAAGAAAAAATACAGTATTTGTCTGAAGTTTATGTTACTTAGATAATCTTTTTCAAACATTAGTCTATTGATTATTTTGTATTAGAGTAAGTAAGTAGTGATAGGTGAATGTAATATGAAGCTGTTTTTAGTGTATACTTAAAGGTTTCAACATTATTGTTCGTTAGTGCTGTTTTAGTGTATCAGTGAATTTTCAGAAATTATTTTTTGTAGAACATTTTGAAAAAGATTGCAAGTTGGATGTCGTTGTAAATAAACACAATGTAAAAATGTGGACTGTATAATCAGTGTTTGCAGGAAAACCGCCTGAACCATTTTTCACAGTTGAAAAAATTAAAGACAGCGGTGATACTCCATAAACTGTATAGCATTGTGTGTATTTCTGAACTGTATTTGTATTATTTTTATGTTACTTAGATAATGTTTTTAGTACATTTGTCTATTGTAGAACTTGTAGAACATTTTTTTTGTAGAACATTAAAAAAACAAGAAAAAAAAAATACATATAAATAAACACATTAAAAAAAGAAATATGAAAAAATTGTTTTTGTTATTTACATCGAATAAAGAATTGTTTTTACAAAACAGCAAATTTGTTCAGCAAATCTCATTCTTGGTGACAGTCGTACCCGAGCAAAAATAAATGTAAATGTGCTAATTTATAGTCACATTTCATCCACAAGTGACTTTATATTCACACCAGGTCATTGGCAGCATCCTTGTCACACTATATCTTTCTCAACTCCCCGGGGAGCATACAGCACATTGCAACCATAGCACAGACATGTTTACAACTCGCATTGCTCTCACAATCTCGAAACTTAAATGTAAAAATCCAAGAGCACCAGAGCGCGCGGAGACCACTACTACGGCGCTAGTCTAAACTCCTCACATTATCAATACAGCCGCTGATGTCGCAAAGGCGTGTTCTGTGTAGCGGAGAGCAGAAGTTTAGACTAGCGCCGTAGTAGTGGTCTATCATTGGGCTTTTTTGGCAAAATTGACTTTGCAATGAGAATGTTATAATATGATTTATTTTTTAAATAAAATGGATTTTAGTCATGATAGAATGGTGATTGACCACTCGATTGTCGTGTCAATCGCAAAATTGAGCATGCTGACGTCTGATTTACCCTGATTTACCCACTTCGAGCGTAAATCAGGCGTCAGCATGCTCAATTTTGCGATTGACACTCCAATCTCGTGGTCAATTCCTACAATATATACAATGATATGTTATGGTGGTTGTTTTCCTTATAGCAAACTATATAGATCTACCAAATAGCAAACTATATAGATATTTTTGTCAACAGATTGCCAAAAATGCAACCTTTTTTACTCCAAGTTTCAAACTTTTCTGGGTGGAATCCCCCCTGACCCCCCTGATGGGCTTCGTGCCTACATCACTTGCTGCAGTGACTTCGGCACTGTTTTTCAAAATATAGTTGTGCATACACATCAGCAAAATCCTGCCTACGCCACTGCTATAAATATTCTAAACCCAAAGTTCATCCATAACATACTACAGAAATACACAATGCAATCATGGTTTCCTTGCAGTACAGCAGTTTGCATTGTGACTGGGCTTTTGGACTTCTCAGACTGGTGTATTTGGATACTCTTGAGCAAGATACTCTTGAGCTATATTTCTTCTTTAATCAGGGCTTAATGCTAGCTAGTGCCCTGGTGTCCTGGGCACATAAAATCTGAGTCAGGGCAAATCAAAACTCAGGTTTCTGGGCCCTGGTGAGCACGCCATAAAAATACAATTTATTACATTTTAGCCAAATCCTACAATGTTACAATGTTAGTTGATATGATAATTAAGACTTATGATTGATATGACTTAGTGTTAAGTAATAAAAACAACAAAAAAAACATTTGCTTTTATTTTTTTATTTTAGCGTCTGGGGTTTGGATAAAACTTTTCAGGGCAATAATATGCAATATTTTGATGTCAATGCCCTATGATATAGTTATCTCTAGAGATAAGACCCTAAAATATAGTGTTGTCTTAAAATCAAGACCCAATATATACTATCCAATATCGAGTTTATACGGTACACCGCATGTGGTCTCATGTTAATATGTATAGTCTTTCTTATCCATTCAATAAACGGAAAAAGTTTTAAAATGTTTTATTCTCTATTTGAAACCTGGTTTCAAGGCAACAGCCTCCTTTTCAATCTGTTTAACAATCACTGTTGTTCAATTTATATTATTTTACATTTACATTATTTATATTCTAGTACAATATATATTACCATCCTTACAATACAACAAACACAAAATAAAACAAATGGAATTACTTTACAATTATACGATATTAAACTTACTTGTATATATTTTCCTATAAATACTATGGTGTATTAAGTGATATATTTACAACATTAATCATACCCACAATGTACACAAATTTTACATGTAAGCATCAATAAATGAAAGAAGGCACTACATGTTATAATATATTGAGATAACACTTATATGGTGAAGAGAACTGTTTTAATCTTGCAACTGGTTTGTGAAATATAACCTTCCTATTGCTGGTTGGTAGTGGTCCATTTTATTGTTTAACAATGATCATTTTCAAATGGGGTGCAAAAAGCACTTTGTTTTCAACAGCATAGATCTACAGAAATATTTGAGTAGATAACAGTAAAAGTAAATACACAGGTAAATTATGTTTTCTAAAAAGTCACATTCTAGAAAATAAAATACTTGGATATTATAATTAATGCAGCATATTTTTTTTCTCAATTATTTCTCCAGTAAATTTTTCAGAAATTTTTTTATTCACTTGTGTATTTACATTTACTGTTCAGCAAAATTCTTATTGAAAAATTATTTCTCCAATATTATTTTTTCAGAAGGTGATTTTTTTTTAAAAACATAGATGGTATACATTTATTGTGTATTTTATATTTTTTGCCAAATAATTTTTGCAACCCATTTCAATATTTTAAAAAGATATTGAAAATTTTTTTTTGAAAATATGCTGCATTGATTATATTCATGGATCCCATTTAATCATTTTCAATTTTTTATTGATTATATTCATGGATCCCAGTCATTCATATTTGTATTGGCTAAATCTATAATTTACAAACACTATACATACACATTACTATTCTATATAATGTATATGATATGGTGTTTACAAATCATTGTAGTATATAAACAGACCTCCCATGAGCCGATGATTATAACATACATAATACATATAAGTGAGCTAAATCTCTATATGAGTTCATTAAGAATTCAAGATGAATCATAACACAACTCTTTCTCTCTTTTGTGTGTGCATATTTGTAATCCATCTAGGCAGTTGTTTAGTGTACAGTTTTTGTCTAATGATTATATTCATAAATGTATTTCATGTTACTCACAAAAACCTAAATGATTACTGACTGTCTGACTGTCCTGAACACACAGATAAGTAGACTGTCCTGGTGATTCATCATGGACTTTCAATTTATATCAGTGCATCACTAGTCCAATATCAATTCATTTTATCTTTTTATATCAGAAATGCTTCTCAATCTATTATTGATGATTTTACTATTTCATAATAGATAAGTTCATTGATATACTCTTATTTTTATTTTTGAAATAAGTGCATTAGTCATGAGAAACTCTAGTGACAAAAATTAAAAACCATGAACAGCTGAATAAATGTCCATGTTTTAAAAAATGCCCGCAAGTGACTTGTGACAGAAAACATCTATGCAAGGAGTCCTCAATTATCATTAGCCTGCCCTTTAAACTTGGTCTCATGCTTTATTTTAGATGGTTTTTCCCCTCATGACACTGTTAAAATGTCTTCCAAGCATAGGTTCTACATACCTCATAAGGGAAAACAAATGAAGCAGTAGTTAAATTATAATTTCTAGTCGAATGGACAGTGGAAGTTTATTCCATAATTTAGGTGCTGCTGTTTTAAAAGCTCTATCACCATAAGACTTGGTTCTTGATCTAAATTTTATAAGCAATAGATTATTTGATGACCGCAGTAATCTAGGTGGTGAGTATGGTTGTAAGAGTTCAGACAGGTAATATGGTGCAAGTCCAGTGAGGCATTTGAAAGTAAGTGTTAGAATCTTGAAAATTATGTGTTGCTTGACAGGGAGCCAGTGAAGGCTTTTCAAAACAGGAGTTATATGATCATGCTTTTTTGTTAGAGTTAGGATCCGTGCAGCAGTGTTATGAACACGCTGTACACGTTGGATTTGACAGTCGGGTAAACCATAAAGAAGTGAGTTTCCATTATCAAGGCGAGAACTGATGAAGGAATGAACAATTTTCTCTGAAGCTTCCATTGTGAGAAACTTCCTAATCTGTCCAATATGACGAAGATGCCAATTGCAAGATTTAACAAGGATAAACAAAACAATGTGTTTGAAACACTTTCATTGAGTGTTTTATTAATGACACAGATATAGATGTGAAACATCTGTGTGAGGATGTTTCTTAGCCAACAGTTTAACCAGCAGTTTTATTATCATATAAAATATTTATAATAAATGTGTAGCATAACTTTCTGTATTATATTTTAGCACCACTTCTAGATCTTCCATCGTCAGATGGTGCTGGAGTGATTCAATGTTCAGGATCCACTCATTCTTCGAGATGATTACTTTTTTTTTCTGAAATATCAAAATATAATTCATATTACTAATTTTGTGTATCCTATACATAGCATATGGTCTCATTTTGTATTCTATGTTGTTCGTATCTATCCTATAATTATCTCCAAACACATAAATATGGTCAAAATTTGTTCTAAAAAGGTTTTATGTAAGCTTTTCGGCTCTACAAAGCCCCTAATCATCACAATACATTATATAATATACAGAGGAACTTACATATAGAATGACAATTTATAAATATGCTTCAAAACATATACAACGTATACAACTTTAAATACCTCAAACCCATGCTCAAAAAGCTTATTTCTGTTTATGTAATTATGGTGGTAACAGGACATGGTTGGGGATAACAGGACATATGAAATTGCTATTTTAACATTGAAAAAACATTTCATTTCTTATTCGGGGTTCAATACTTTGAAAAAAGTTAGTGTTCAAAAATATTGGTATTATTTTAGAATGTGTAAAAGTGGGAGTAACCAAATGTCAGTTGGTGGAAGTAACACATGTTCACCCTATAGTGGGGTAACTGGACATGTTATTTTTGTTAAATTAGTCATATGATGTTCTCAAAAATATAAAGGAGGATTGATTTAGAAGTATTTTTCACAGTGGCACTGCCATACAAGTTACACCTCAAACCCGCAATGTAAAGCTTAACTTCTGTTTATGTAAATTGTGGGGTAAGGTGACATGTTGGGAGTAACCGATTATTACTCCCACCTGTCATTCAGGTCAACTCACCCAATAATTATCAGAGGAAAATAAATATTACGATATTTTACCATCCAGAACATTTCATGTACTAGTATAACAGGCTGTGCAGGTGCAAATTTTACTGGTTTTGTTAATAGTTCAGTTTCTATGTGAAAGTTTCAAAACAACAACAGCACAAAATTTGATGAAATAACTATTTCTATATAAAACTAAAATGGAAATTTATGCATCTTTAACTGTAACAAGATGCTCTGATATGGACATCTTCAACCGGTTATGCAAACTGTTTCCCTGCATTTGCGTCCCAGCAGGCGCTATGTGATATATTGTCACCTTCAGGCAATCCCGTTTTCTATGTGTATTTGCCCCTTTACAAAAATGAGCTATTGTCTTACATGGACTAAAGACGAAAATGTTTCTCTGGTTTCTAAAAAAGCCTCAAAATCCTGTTTCTTTTTATAGTTTTAGTCTTCTTAGTAACTTGCTTACCTTTACAAGAATTAGTTAAGCTAATCATACATTATATATATTTTTCATAATTCCTACCAATTAATCTAAAGAGTATATTGTAACCTAATTATTGGATGGTGTGAAACTTGTCCCCTAAATGTGATAGGAAATCAATGGACCAACATATTTCATGTTTGCATCATGTTTCGTTTTAAATCTTTGAATTTCACATACTAGTAGTTGTTATTCAAAGCCTCCAGTTATCCAGTGATTTTCTATTTTACTGGTGCAGTTCATCATATTCAATGTAATTTCATGAGACCAGGTTAAGCATTTGATAAGTATTTTAGGCCTAAAAAATACTTCTAAATGTTATTATTACTAGAAAAATCTGTATTATCTGTAAAAATCATCAACCTGATGATGTTAACTATTATGGTTCACCATGGCATCAATAATATCTGAATCAAGAGAAAGTGCACTTCAAGCAAATAAAAGAAAAGGGACCACCTAGCAGGACTTTTGGATATAGCAAAGGAAAGAAATCTAGATTTACTTGCACATGTGGAATATGATGGAGATTGCTTTTCAATTCTGTCAAACAACTGGTTGGAAGCACCAAAGCAAAGTACAGAAATAAGAGGGGTGATCTTGTGAATTTTTTTGAAGAAGAGCAATGCTCACATGATTTGCAAATTTCTGTGGATCCACAATTTCTGTGTGACCTCTTGCGAGGATTACAATGAATGGCAACGCAGAATTGAATTGGTGTTTAACTGAAAAACTGATTTTCTTTTAAATTTCCAGGAACATTAAACACAATATTATTTTTTACTTTTTTGTATTTGAATTTATCCTGTGAAATCTGATGTCATCTAAATGTTTTAATTTTTAAACAAGGTTGCTTAAACATAAGATGTTCAAATAAAATACTTTGTTTACATTAGTGCTTAAATTGTTTTCACTGACATTACAAATGCAAATGCACACTTTGTTTGAGGTTTTTTTTGTGGCACACATCCAGTAGCTAGTCAGCATTTGCTCTATTTTTTTACAAAATATCACAAAATTAGCTTCACATCAAATATCTTTTTAGCTCTGGCTACGGGCCTGGACGAGTATTACTTTTATTCATACTTTTATTTACACTAGACTGACATATCAAAGTATAGAAGAGTTAAATATTCATCATTCACTCGTTGATACTAATTCATTATTCACCATGAATTCATTCCACCCAAATAGTTAATTCTAAATGAATGCATTTTGCAAGAATTACTTCTAAATTAACATTATTATTCTCTTAACAAATATTCAATTTACAGCCGTCAGTTGCATGTTTATCATTGGGATATGGAGATCAACCGCATAAATGTGGCCTGTGAAGGTGAATATCTCTCTTGAGAACCATGCTCCATCTTTATTGGGTGATATAATTTAGGCGAGCTTGAATCGGAGATGTTGAGATACTTATCCCATCTGAAAATTAACAGATTGCAGAAAGTTATATTCGAGCAAACTTTATTTTATATAGAAAACTTTAGATACAACTGTCAAAGAGTGACATTATTTGATCACAATTATAATTCACAATAATGCATTTTTATAGAAAATTAAACTCAGATATTCATATATTGATTACAATTATAATTCATTACGCACAACTGGATAACTTCTGTTTGGCGAGCCATGTTCTGAATCTTTGATAGGTGATAAATCGGCCAGGCTTGACATTGAGCAATTTTGAGAAACAATGATCTGAAAAGTAATTACGATATTGTGTGAACCGGGTAACTGCGGATATATATATAAGAAGCTGCTGCTATATAGCATATATATATATATATATATATATATATATAAAAGTAATTGGTATGGAATAAAAATGTTAATAAATACCAATTCATACAAGAAATACTACAATTAGATTCATTATGCTAGACACTCAACAAGATTGAATACTGTTAGATATTAATAGCCTTATACTGTATATATAATTTTATTTATATGGATTGTAACTTTTTACATATCTGAAATAAATGTATTGTTATCATTATGTCGTTATTTTGAAATAGTCTAATACCCTTGGTGTTGACTGTTTTGGAGAGCATATTCGGGTGGGGTTCCATCACATTGTTGTTTATGAAGGGGACTGATCTTCATTGGTTGACTCCTGTGGAGATGGAGACTTTGTTGGAGTCTAATGCAAGGTGATAGGAAGGTTATTATAAACTTTTACTAAAAATGCCTATGTTCAATTGCTTGTTAAATGTTACTAGAGAGCTTGTGTGATAGTAGCAAGTACTTTCACTGTGCTGACCGTGACTGATCATAATGTCCATTAAAATCAGACTTGATGACATTGTGAATATCTTGCAAATGTAAGGAAACTAGTTCTCAGTAGGTCTCCAGTGCGGCGAGTGCAGCAACCTCCTTGGTATGAAATAGTTATATGTAAGTTGCACTGGACTAGGTATATTATCCCTTTGTTACACACACCTTGTTGTTATTCCTTCTTAAGCCCACTGTAGGATTAAGGACTCAGTACACTACAGTACTGAGACTTGGCCATTAGGGCCTCAGTTTCCTTGTAGATGCTAGTCGGATAGCACGTAGGGCTGGTAACCTATTCTTTTGAGATAGGCCTTCTTTACTTATCTGACAGGGCTAGCTGTTGGCGGCCCCCCTCCCGGCGCCTCCCAGGGCGCCCTGGGACCGCACCAGTGGCCCCTTTCGGCGTAGGCCCATAGGGGCGCCCTTGCCCAGTACACTGGGCCGGTGGCGTGGGGTACCAGATTAAGCACAACGAGGGGTAGTAAGGGGAACCAACATCGTCTAGGGGTCGGCCGTCGTCGCGTGTCGAGGCTTTGGGCTCGTGGCATGTAAATTCAGCACAAACGCGACCCAGTCATCAAGCTGGAGTGCGACCCGACCCACTTTGTTTACAAATTGTTAGATATTGCATTATTAATACCGGTAGTTTATTTCTTAATTTTGAAGTACTTATAACTATAGCACTGAAGAAAATTTGATAGTTTGATAGGTTTAGAATAATAGATTGTCAAAAATTTCATCAGTAGATCACCATTTCTTCATATAATAGTAGTAATGCAGAAAGTAATATACCTTTATGCTTTGGAATATAAATTTCCCCAAACGAATCAAGTAACTTGTATCAATTATGATTATTGCTATGCACACAAGTCCTGATATTATAATGGTCCGCTGCGCAAATTCTCTCCAGCATTTTTTTTCAATGAGTAAAATCTTTAATGTTTAGAAAACCTGAGATCTCAATGCATTTTTTAATATCATGAATCTGATTCTTTATCAAATAATTCACGAGAAATTACGTTAACATCTCCTTCACTCAGTTTTTGCTGCTTCTTCAGCATTGTTTTTCTTCCCCTTGTTATTCAGACAGCGAGCTGACCCTTGACCTTTGTGACTTTCTTGTGACTCAGAGTTTTGTAAAGCAAATGACAACATTTACATATAAGCTAGATATGAAATCTAGATATATACGTAATTGGAGCAAAATATGGACATGATGTCTATTGTAATATTAATAACCTGATATAAGAGATATAAGATGAAATATTTCATGACCTGCTGATAAAACCTAAATGAATAAATATTTGATGCAGGAGTAAGAGTGTTCACATGGTACGTAAACAGAACACAAAATTAAAAAATTGAAAAAATCATAATGCACCCTATATCATGAAGGGCAATGATATCTATTGTAATATTGGTAACCTTATAAGAGTTAAAAAAGATGAAACATGACATGATCTGCTGATAAAAAGCTAAAATATCTAGATCAAAAGTGTTCAAGAACACTGCGTCGCTAGAACGATGTTTACTTCTATGGGCAATTAAGATATATACTGAAATAATGTATACTTTACAATCAAGAAAAATTTATGAATTTGAGGAGAAACATCAGAATGAATCAGAATCAATATATCCAGCAAAAAAGATATTTGGATACTCCTGAGTTATTATATTTCTTCTTAAGGATAAAACATGAAAATATGCAATAATATGCAATATTTTGATGTCAATGCCATATGAAATAGTTATCTCCTAGAGATAAGACCCTAAAATATAGTGTTGTTTAAAAAAAATCAAGACCCAATAATGTATTAATTTCTCCAAAATAAATGATATATCAAATATCTAAAAAATAGGACCCAATGATATATCAAGAAGCTTGAAAAGGTGACCTATAAAAAATAGTATGCCCGTACCAAATAAATTGGATAATTGAATCCCCCCCCCCAAAGGTTGCACCCACATGGTAAATAGGTACAGTTAAGGCGTTTGAGCGTTCATATGAATGGTTAGCACAGTTTGCAACTTGTGCTGTGTGGAGTTGTGAACGTAAAAATCGAATGACAAGGGATGCCAATGACCTGGTGTAAATGAGATGCTGAGTTGAGGGGCGTATCAATGGATTGACAATAAAACTTTGACATTTATATGCAGATGGCGCTGTATTAAGGAGCAGCAGATTTGAGTATAGTACAGCACTATAACCCTACAGTACTTAACAATTATTCAAGGTATTTTTTTTACATATATATGAAACGAAAGTCAGTGTTGTTGCTTAAAGGTAATTTGGAAGATCGTGGGAACTCATGACCTCCGGCTATGAATCAGACCGGTCTTATATGTCATAGTCGGGTATGCAGACCACTACACCAACCTCCTTTGACGAAGGAATCACACTTCAACTTCGCCTATATGCTGCGTTCGCAACCACACACTGTCTGACACCTGTCGCTATATTTAGGGCTACCATCGTGCAGCCTTAATCCGACAAGCACCCTACCGACTTTGTTGTTGGCATGCTGTGATACAGGATGTCATGCAGGATGCATTGTGTCTCTGAAGCACTTTCTTTACGAACACCTCAACTCCCTTCTCCTCTACAACCAGCTCACTTTATGACGATCTCACTTTCACAACAGCCCATCGGGACCGTATTCAACCTATCCCACTAGGGATCGGGCACTACCCAGAGTCGCCATCACCTTGTGCTACTGGCTGCTTTGGAAGTGAGCTAGGAGTTTCTATACTCACGTCAGTGTTTCAGGGACACAGGGTTATCAGACCCGAATTCTCCCGGTGATAGTATCTTCCCATAGTCAGCTTTCGGTGACCGGGGCACCCGTGGATTCTGAATCTAACTTTTTCCCATCATCCAGATCACACATACCCAACTATCTGAGTTCAGAAATTCCCCTGGCGGTAGCCCCTCCCCCAGTGTCTTACGGGCCAGTCCCTCACCGGACTAATGGACAATTTCACAAGTTCACAGAGGCGACTACTTGTCCCTGTCTTCCACCAATTGAAACGAAAGTCAGTGTTGCTTGTAAAGGTAATTTGGAAGATCGTGGAATCGAACTCATGACCTCCCGGCTATGAATCAGACCAGTCTTATATGCCACAGTCGGGTGTGCAGACCACTACACCAACCTCCCCGACGAAGGAATCACACTTCAACTTCGCCTACATGCTGCGTTCGCGCAACCACACACTGTCTGACACCTGTCGCTATATTTAGCTTCACCATCGTGCAGCCTTAATCCGACAAGCAC
>JAGTTF010001395.1:0-12129 GCA_019095985.1 Streblospio benedicti | reverse complement strand
CCCAAAATTCTATTAGGAAAGTATTTCATGAATAACATGGGATAAGTGATAGCTGAAAATTCCCTTTAGAATATTTAAAGTCGTTTTAGTTTACAATGAGGGAAAGAAGTAGTCAATGGACGTTTGGTTTGAAATTTAGCTACCCCCCGGGAATTGGGAACAAGAATTTGTTCTATCTATTTTTTGTTATGTTGTGTGAATCCAATCTTTTAACCATGAAAAGACGTCTCATTGTAGATTATTTCTATAATTTTATTAATTTTATTATTTTTTTATTATTTTTTTTATTTTTTTATATTTAATTTTATATATTTTATTAATATTATAAATATTGGTATTTTTAATATTGCAAAATATATTCATTCGACAAAAATATATACATTACTTTTAATATAATACATTGAATGTCTTCGCCGCTTGTAATTTGGTCCACCCCAAATACTGTGTCATTTGTGCTTGTAATCACCATGTGTGGCCAGTGTCGGAGAAATGTCAGTTTGATGAACATACTGGAATGGTCAGTTGCAAGAGTGACTGTCATCTACCACATGCCTCAATCATAGGTCACCATTGGAGGGCGGTGCATTGTGACTAGAAATTGTAAATGTTAACTTTGGCTGCAAACTGTCATAGACAAGTCGGTTTTGAT
Source organism: Streblospio benedicti (assembly GCA_019095985.1). Classification (NCBI taxonomy): domain Eukaryota; kingdom Metazoa; phylum Annelida; class Polychaeta; order Spionida; family Spionidae; genus Streblospio; species Streblospio benedicti. Next base: position 11,480 of record JAGTTF010001395.1, on the reverse strand, counting down.
ATACAAATATTATAATGAAACAAATAAATTTTCTTTTTATTTGAAGTCACAATGATGTTTTTGCAATTTTATTTTGTAATTTAGCAAAGTAGCAAAATTAGAACAAAATTAGATGAAGCGTTATGTTTTAAGTATTTACATTTACTGTAACAGACATTATTAATGGATATATCAAGTTCATGTGGATTACTAGTTGTGAACACACTGCTTAAATATAATCCAGGGGCAACATTTTATTAAACTTTCAAGGATAATTCATTGTTGTGATCTGTTTTACAAAAAGTGTAGGAGTAATGTCAGTTTGATGAACATACTGGAATGCTCAGTTGCGGGAGTGACTGTCATCTACCACATGGCTCAATCATAGGTCACCACAAAATACAATTGCAAAAAAACATTGTGATTTCAAATAAAAAGGAAAATTATGTGTTTCATCATAATATTCATATATTAAAACCTTCTTGTCTATGAAAATTTGAAGTTTGCATTGTGACTAGAAATTGTAAATGTTAACTTTGGCTACAAACTTTTATAAACAAGTAGTTTTTAATATATCAATATTATGATGAAACAAATAATTTTTCTTTTTATTTGAAATAACAATGATTTTTTGCAATTGTATTTTGTTATTTACCAAAGTAGTAAAATTAGAACTAAATTAGATGAAGTTTTATGTTATAAATATTTACATTTCCTATAACAGACACTATTGATGGATAAATCAAGTTCATGTGGATTACTAGTTGTGAGCACACTGCTTAAATATAATCCAGAGGATACATTTCATTCAACTTTCAAGGATAATTAATTGTGATTTAAAAAAAATAATAATTTAGTTGACCAGAAACTTGTACACAATTCACATTTTAAAAAATCAGATTGCAATGGCAAACCATAGCGATGTGAAACGTAAGTCTACAAAGTGTGAAAAATCATCTTGCCCAACTAATGCTCTGAAAACACAGAAAGAATTCCATAGTGGTGAGAAACCATATGAATGCACTGAATGTGGCAAGTATTTTAGTGACAGTAACACCTTGAACAAACATGTAAGAATTCACAGAGGAGAGAAACAATATAAGTGTACAGTGTGTGAGAAATCATTCAGTCGAAGTGATCATCTGAATATCCACAAGAGAACTCACACTGGTGAGAAGCCATATGAGTGTAGTCAATGTGGCAAGTGTTTTAGTCGAAGTGACACATTGACCAGCCACATGAGAATCCACACTGGGGAGAAAGAATATCAGTGTACATTGTGTGAGAAAACATTCAGTCGAAGTGGACATCTGACAACACATATGAGAATCCATACTGGTGAGAAACCTTATGAGTGTAGTCAATGTGGCAAGTGTTTTAGTGTCAGTAGCCACTTGACCAGCCACATGAAAATCCACACAGGAGAGAAAGAATATCAGTGTACAGTGTGTGAGAAATCATTCAGTCGAAGTGGACATCTGACAACACATATGAGAATCCATACTGGTGAGAAACCTTATGAGTGTAGTCAATGTGGCAAGTGTTTTAGTGTCAGTAGCGCCTTGACCAGCCACATGAGAATCCACACAGGAGAGAAAGAATATCAGTGTACAGTGTGTGAGAAATCATTCAGGCAGAGTGGACATCTGAAAATTCACTTTAGAATTCACACGGGTGAGAAACCTTATGAGTGTAGTCAATGTGGCAAGTGTTTTAGTACCAGTGGCCACTTGACCAGACACATGAGAATCCATACTGGGGAGAAAGAATATCAGTGCACAGTGTGTGAGAAAAAATTCTGCCAAAGTGGCCCACTGAAAATCCACATGAGAACTCACAATGGTAGAAAACCTTATGGCTGTGGAGTTTGTGATAAAAGTTTCTCTCACAGGTCTGCTGTTGTTATTCATATGCGCACTCACACGGGAGAGAAACCATACAAGTGTGATCAGTGTGGGAAATGTTTTGTTAATACTTCTAATCTGAAGATGCACAAGCGCACACACACTGGTGAGAAGCCATTTTCCTGCCATATTTGTCACAAATCATTTACACAAGGAGGCAGCTTTGAAAAACACCATATGACTGTGCATGCCAAAAAGTGAATCGTTATTACTTAACTTCATCTTGTGTTCATAGTTAGAGTATTGTAGTAGTGATAGGTAAATGTAATATGAAGCATGGGTTAATTGACATCATCTATCATAAATTGTTTTTGTAGGGATCATTCAGGAATTAGGAGAGGAGCGTAGGGAGGATATCAAGTTGTGTGTTATATATTGGGTATGTAGTGTACTGGTCAGATGAGGGAGTGACCACCTCCATGAAGTGGACTGGTCAGTTGAGGGAGTGACTTTTTAAAACATGATGCATGATTAACATAGTATTTGATATAGTTGACCATCATCACCATTGTAGATTGTTCTTTATGTAGGCATTTTAGTGCATTTATTTGTAAAATGTTTGTTTTGCAGCATTTATAATTAAAGTTCTTATTTGTACAATAGTTTATTTGTATGTTTGTTTGAATAGTAGAGATTCTGGAACTAATAGGTTATTGTAAATTTGTGCTTTTGTAATAACGTAGCATTGTAAAATGCTCCAATTTATAGACAAAACTTATAAAATCACATACAAATGTAATGTTTTTTTTGTTATTGTGAAAGATCTATGGTATGAATTATCTCTCAGAAATACTTATTTTGGCCACCCAGTAAAACTAGTGGCACATCACTTGGTTCTTTAGCCCCAGTCACATTTCACTAAAGTGCGTCATTAACATAATGATCTGTGACCCCACCTGACCTGGGAAAGCCCCTTGTCAAAGTGATGATGCCATATAATCTGTGGCCAATCGCTGTATGTGACCCAGTTTCAGTTTTAGAAGTAATTATGTCTGCATTATTGAGCTCGAAAAAAAACACACAAAAAAAATACATACATTACCTACAATACATTTACATACATACAATTCAAAACGTTCTATGAAAGTTTGTTATTTTCTATTTTTTTTGCTAATCGCACAATATTCATAGATTAAAATACATTAATATAAGTAGAAATGAGTATGGTTTCAAAATATTCTTACAAAGTCCTCCTTCCTAGGCATGGTATTATTTTTTTTATATTTCAATACAAATTGTTTAAACTTTATAATCATATTATTTATTTCTAATACCACTTTATCATTTACATTTTCATATTTCTAGCCTAAAATGATATCATCTGAATCAAAATTAATGTTTTTACCAAACCTTCTCCTTATAATGACATTAAATTCATTTAACAATACTTTAACATGAGCACACTCAAAAAATAAATGCTCTATTGTTTCTAACCATAAAAAACAAAATGTACATCGTGCACTATCTACTTTCTTCATTTTATGTAACAAAACATTTGTACTCAAACATCTATGTAAAATTCTAAATTGGATCTCTTTTAAATCATTTTCCTTACATGCTATATGTGGTAAAGAAAAAATATATTGCCACTTATCAATCTTATCATTATCATGTACCGCAATCATTTTATGCTTATATATTACAGCAGGAGTGATATATTTTCTATTTACTAAAATGTTATATATCTGTCTAGTTTTTAACTTACATAATTCTTTCAATTTCTTATTGATATCTTATACATAAATACTACCTTTTAATAATGGGTCCCTTTCATAAACATTTTGACCTTTAAAACGTAATACTTCTATAATACTCCTCCATGCCATGTAACAATTTATAGGAACACCTCTGTTCCGCCATTCAGAAAAACTTATTATATGTCCATTTTTATATAAATCACTTATAAACCACATACCTGCTTGTAGCATGTACTCATTATATACATATTTATTGTTAATCTTTACATTTTCGTTATAATAAATAAATTGATTTCCCAAATTAAGATGTTCATCATTGACGTGCTTCACTTCACACAAAATTTGCAATAATTCCTTATAAAAGACAGAGGAACATGTGATTTTATGATTATCAAAATTACTCATTAATAACACTTTAAGATTTTTTACAGATATTAGTTTTTCCATTGTAACCGTCCAAAATGAATTATGGTTCATAATATATCTATTGACCCACTTTATTTTTTTGGCTTTAAATAATGCTTCTATATCTCTCATTTTCATTCCTCCATTATGGAATTATTGTATCATTGTATTGCGTTTTACTTTATCTATATTGCTTCCCCATATGAATTTGTATATTATTCTATTGATATTTTTTATCATTTCATTTGGAACAGTTACAAATTTTGATAGATATAGAAATTAGAAATTGAGAAATTAGTAGTATTGGTGTATTAGATATCGAATGACCTGGTGTAAATGATGTTAAGTTGACTGGGCGTATCGATCGTTGACAATAAATCTTCGATATTTACATTTACGTTTCTAGATTGTGAGAGTAATGTGAGTTGTAAACATGTCTGTGCTAGCGTTGGAATGTGCTGTATGCTCCCAAGGGAGTTGAGAAAGATATAGTGTGACAAGGATGCCAATGACCTGGTGTGAATATAAAATCACTTGTAGATGAAATGTAACTGTAAATAAGCACATTTACATTTATTTTTGCTCGGGTACGACTGTCATCAAGAATGAGATTTGCTGAACAAATTTACTGCTTTGTAAAAAAAATCTTTATTTAATGTAAATAACAAAAAACAATTTTTCATATTTCTTTTTTCGATGTGTTTATTTATATGTATTTTTTTCTTGTTTTTTTAATGTTCTACAAAAAAAGTTCTACAAGTTCTACAATAGACAAATGTACTAAAAAGATTATCTAAGTAACATAAAAATAATACAAATACAGTTCGAAATACACACAATGCTATACAGTTTATGCTATCACAGCTGTCTCTTAATGAAGACACGGGACTGTGAAAAATGGTACAGGTGGTCACTCCCTCAACTGACCAGTCCACATTTTTCGGTGTGTTTATTTACATGTGTCTTTTTTCATATCTTTTTTCAAATGTTCTACAAAAAAGTTCTACAAATTTTTCATGCAAACACCGATTATACAATACTTAAATACACTTAATACACAATCAACGACATCCAACTTGCGATCTTTCCTATCCCTCCTCTTATAATTTCTGAAACCTTTGCTAAAATACACTAAAACAGCTAACGAACAATGATGTTGAGTTATACATGCTTCATATTACATTCACCTATCACTACTTTATAATTTCTTAAACCTTTGCTAAAATACAAAAAAAATAATAGACTAATGTTTGAAAAAGATTATCTAAGTAACATAAACTTCAGACAAATACTGTATTTTTTCTTATTTTTTGAACAATGTTCTACAAGAAAGTTCTACAATATTTTCATGCAAACACCAAATATACAAAATGTAAAATACAAAAACAATAGACAAATATTTGAAAAAAATTATGTAAGTAACATAAATATAAGACAAATACAGTTTGAAATATACACAATGCTATACAGTTTATGGAGGATCACAGCTGCCTCTTAATGAAGACTCGAGAATGGAAAATTGTACAGGCGGTCACTCCCTCAACTGACCAGTCCACTTCATACATAATCAACGACATCCAACTTGCAATCTTCCCTACTCATTCTCTCATAATTTCTCTCCGGTCGCTAAAATACACTAAAACAGCTAATGAACAATGATGTTGAGTAATACATGCTTCATATTACATTCACCTATCACTACTACAATACTCTAAAACTATTAACAAAAGATTATGTCGAGTATTAACAGCTCACTTCTTGGCATGCACAGTCATATGGTGCTTTTTCAAGTTGCCTCCTTGTGTAAATGATTTATGACAAATATGGCAGTAAAATGGCTTCTCACCAGTGTGTGTGCGCCTGTGCATCTTCAGATTAGAACTTGCAGCAAAACATTTCCCACACTGATCACACTTGTATGGTTTCTCTTCTGTGTGAGTGCGCATATGAGTAACAACATGAGACCTTTCAGAGAAACTTTTATCTCAAACTCCACAACCATAAGGTTTTTTACCAGTGTGAGTTCTCATGTGGACTTTCAGAACTCCACTTCGGCAGAATTTTCTCTCACACACTGTACACTCATAATTTTTCTCCCCAGTGTGGATCCTCATGTGGCTGGTCAAATTGCTATTGCACCTAAAATGCTTGCCACATTGACTACACTCATATGGTTTTTCACCAGTGTGAGTTCTAACATGCCTTTTCAGACTTTCACTGTGTCTGAATGATTTCTCACACACTGTACACTGATATTCTTTCTCCCCAGTGTGGATTCTTATGTGGCTGGTCAAGTCACTTTTTCTGCTAAAACACTTGCCACATTGACTACACTCATAAGGTTTATCACCCGTGTGAGTGCTCATGTGGTTTTTCAGAGCTCCACTTTGATTGAATGATTTCTCACACACTGTACACTGATATTCTTTCTCTCCTGTGTGGATTCTCATGTGTCTGGTCAAGGTGACATTCTCACTAAAACACTTGCCACATTGACTACACTCATAAGGTTTCTCACCAGTGTGAGTTCTTAAATGTTTTGTTAGATTTCCTTTTTCACTGAATGATTTCTCACACACTGTACACTGATATTTCTTCTCCCCAGTGTGGATTCTCATGTGTTTGGTCAAGTTGCTACTGTCACTAAAACACTTGCCACATTCACCACACTCATAAGGTTTCTCACCAGTGTGAGTTCTCATATGTATTGTCAGAGCTCCACTTTGACTGAATGATTTCTCACACACTGTACACTCAAAGGGTTTCTCCCCAGTGTGGATTCTCATGTGGCTGGTCAAGTCGCCACTTCGACTAAAACACTTGCCACATTGACTACACTCAAAAGATTTTTCACCAGTGTGAGTTCTCATATGTATTGTCAGAGCTCCACTTTGACTGAATGATTTCTTACACACTGTACACTCAAAGGGTTTCTCCCCTGTGTGGATTCTCATGTGGCTGGTCAAGGCGCTACGGTCACTAAAACACTTGCCACATTCACTACACTCATAAGGTTTCTCCCCAGTGTGAGTTCTCATATGTACTGTCAGATTTCCACTTTGACTGAATGATTTCTCACACATTGTACACTGATATTCTCTCTCCCCACTGTGGATTCTCATGTGGTTGGTCATGTCACTTTTTCTACTAAAAAAATTGCCACATTCACTACACTCATAAGGTTTATCACCACCCTGTATTCTTTTTTGTGATTTCAGAGCATCACTTCTGCTGAATGATTTCTCACTCAATGTCGACTTCAGTTGTACTTCACTCTAGTTTGCCATTTCAATCTGATGTTTTAAAATAAGATAATATTTCTAAGTTTCAGTACACCTTAACTCTATAACAAATTTGGTAAAAAAAGAGAATTAAAAGTATGTCTTATCCCATAATTTGAATGAAATAATCCATTTATGGTAACTCTCCTTTCTCTTTTCTTATTTTTCAATGACCAAGTGATTAGTAAAAATATTAAATTATTACTGACATAATACTATCTTTAATTTAGTTCTAATTTAACTATTTTCCAAAGTATTGAAACAAGATTGAAAAGTATCTTTATTATTTCAAATATAAACTAAAATTCCTTGTTTCTTCATGATGTTTGTTTATCAAAATCTACTTGACCATTTGCATTTACCAGCCAAAGTAAGAATTTCATTTTCTAGTCACAATGCACCGCCCTCCATACAATAGGTGATCTCTTCATGTAGGGGACTACATATTTGTTATTACTCAGTGGGTATTGGGGGTGGGGATGTGTTGTTTCTTTTTTTCTGGATGCCTAACTATATTCCAAATATTTTCTAAATGAGGATATCTGATTAGGCTGACTTAAATAATATCATTGTTTCCTGTCAGGTTAAAATTTCAATAATGTTAGGTAGGTTGGGAATTTTTTTCTAATTCTTAAACAGGAATTTTTTCAAGGTTAGGTGGGCTTTTGCAAATTTTATTTTCGGTATTATTTGACCGACTTTAACATTAAAATTATTTTTATAAACCTCTTTTGTTTACTATAAAATAAGCTGCGGAGGTTAGGTATCGTTTTACACCTTTTTTGTTTGGATATTTAGCACCCAAAGTGCAAATCATCTGCTTATGATTTTCAAATATCAAGAACCCAGTCAAGAAATCTTGGCATGTGTATACTAATTCTATCCACATCTTGTTCCCATTTCCAAGCTTTTTCTATCAAACCGCTGAATATTGTGACATTTGGACATAAAAACTATGTACGAATGATATGTATGAGGATTAAAGTTAAATCAAATGGAATACCAATTTGCATACTGTGTTCTTCCTACAATTAATGTTAATAAAATTAGAATTATACATTTTTAATATTTTATTATTGCGCCCAACAGTGGGATAATGTTTTACACAATTGGCTTATATGTTTAAGATCTATACAAAAATGGTTAAAAAGACCATAATTTCATTGCAGTTACCCTGGTAACTGCAAAATATCTACTACACAACTTATGGTAACTTCATACCAAATGTGTGTTGAGCAAATCAGTTTGTGTACAAACTGAAGAAGAAGTCATTGCTGATATGTAGAACAGCATAAATAGTTGGTCTTCAATCTTTGCTTGCAACTTAAGTGTTTCTAAGTACATGAACTGACTTGCTCAACATTCATGGGGTGAGAACCTAACTTGGGAGAAAAAAAAAGCTGAACCAGATATGTACAGAACATGCGTAATTCCATAAGATTTAATCTCCACACGTCAGAGCCATGTTGACTTCTACACCGCCATTGGTACAAGATATTTTGGTCTTCATTTTTTTTTAGGATGATATTCAAGACCCAATCAAGACCAAATGATATACACATTTCTCAAAATTTCGACCCAATGATATATCAAATATCTAAAAATAGGACCCAATATTTTTTAACCTTGTGGTCATCTTCAGAATATAATGTAAAATGAAACAAATTAAATTACAAAACAGTACTGTTTTCAATATACATGAATATAATACAGAACATGAATCAAAACATAACAACACAAGGATTAAGGATTAAGAGATCAGTAGGTGATGACAACATCTAAATCTTGATGGTCAAGGCCCTGCTCCTGTATTCTTCCTTGGTGTTGATCATGGGTTTTATTTCCTTGATGTACAGTGCCTCCAGAGTCAGTAGATGTGCTCCCCCCGTGAGGTGCTTTTCAGGATCTCCACATGCCCTTCTGTGAGTGTGGTGTTGCACTGTGCCAAATGGCTCTTCATCGGACCTGTATTCCTAGAGTGCTCTCAGAAGCGGGTGTGGAGATGTCGGCTAGTCTGTCCGACATAGCTCGCTTCACAGCGAGGACAAGTTATTTTGTACACCACTCCACTTCTCATCATTTTCTCAACAGGTGGTTTGAGGGATGGCAGGGTTGTTTTTAATTTCCTGAGAGTCATTACTATTGTACACGGTGCATTAGTACGATGCAGGGCACTAGCATATTCCTCAGTGCATTTTCCTCTATACTGTATGAGGAGAGGAATTTTCCTGGTCTGGTTATTGTCTTCTATATTAGAATTATCTTTCTTTTGATGTTGTGATTGTTGTTCTTCAATGATTTTATGTATAGTGTCTTTAATTATTGGATCATAGACGTTTGGTGGATATTGATTTCTTTCTAAAACTTGTTTTGCTTTCTCTAAACTTGAATGGAACAGCTCCCATGAAGTACACGCACGGTAAATTCTGTACACAAAACAGAACTAACAGAACTATATGAATATTTAAAACTTCAAAAGAACTACAAGTACCTATGCTTGCTCGTCACAGTCTTCGCACTACTTACTAAAGGAAATAAATCAACCTTATACAATGGTTTAATGTAATAAACATTTACGACACTAACAGTTAAACAATAAGAATATTTAGAAATTTAACAAAATGTAGAAGTTACAACAGGCCCACGAATAGGAGAAAAATCATAATTGTCCATAGGAAAATATATAGGTCCTGACGAAGATTTACATGTCCAAATCAACAAACTTCATGTCCAGTCCTGACAACACAGATACCAGTCTCGGACAATAGGATGGGTACTTACATGTATCTATGGCCCCACACTAGTTTATAAGGCACATTATGCAAACCACTTCAGGAGTTTAAAAGACCTCTTTCTTAGTTTCAATATATTGATAAGCCAATTAAAACAATAGCAATTACAACTAGGAGAACTTTAAAAACTTGCTCAAAAAACATATATGAGTTTTTGAAAATATTTCATATATTAGCTTCCATGTATTACAGAATAAGATCTTCATTTTTGGTTATTGCATCTCTTTCTGTGGTTGGAGACTTTGTTTGGAAATTTAAAATGGATAGATTCTAAGTTTGATCTTAACAAAACTTGCAAACACTCCATGAACTGAGACCTAAATCATAGTTATATTGAAAGAAATGTTGTGTCATTTATTTAGTGACCATACATGGTCTTGTACTAAATATATGCTATATATAACTATGTTTTGTTGGCTAAATGACTTTTTTCAATGTTATAACTGTTCAATGGTATAACTGTGTTGGAGACTTAATTTGGAAATTTAAAAATTAAAATAGACTTTGAAGAATAATTTCATTTAATTCATTAAAAGATTGTTCCAACGTTTGGATGCGTGAGTGTCCTCTTCAGGGAAATACAATTTTTCATAATAATCACGAAAATGCTACATAAAAGATTGAACACCTAGACCATCACAGAACATCACTGCTGTCATGATCATATGTGTTATAATCATAATTCTTGTCTGAAAGATCTTATCTGTATTTCAGTAAGGAATTTCTTATATTATTGCAGTACAATATCACAAGTTGCTGCCTTCTTTATTTTACACTCAAGAAGACTCTGTAAAAACTTGCTTAAGTTTTTGTTCAGGTGATTGAGAATGATTAACCATTTGAATTAGTAATTATGGAGTCCTAACAAAATACTGCCTGAAATCTGCCATGGCCACAGATGTTTCCTCTGAAAAAAATTTTTTCCCTGACTTTTTTAAATTAGATTCTTCACTGACCAATTTTCACATTTCCCTGACAATTCACTGACCTTGAAAAAACACTGTTCTCTGATTTAATAAAAAATAAATATACTGCTGAATATGTAAAAAATATCTTTTAAAAAAATAAGTAATGGGGGTTATAGAGAGCAATTAATTAATTAAGAATAGTTAATGAGAATAATGAGAACACAGCTACAATCTGTTCTCAAGCCAACCAACATACAGTAGAACCTCGCTATATCGATATCACACGTCTCAAATTTAGTTATTTTCATTTCCCTTCAACTACATTGTGAACAGATATCAGTTGGTGATCTCAATTATTGTCTATCTCAGGTATTTTGCGGTCATTCCTACATATTCGGGATATCAGCGAGTTTCCACTGTACCTGGCTATAACGAGCCGTAATCTACACAAATCTTATGAAAAACAACTTCAAACAAGATCAAAGTTCACGCTGCTCCGAAAGTCTAATTAGAC
>JAGTTF010001394.1:16492-52054 GCA_019095985.1 Streblospio benedicti | reverse complement strand
GTGGCTCGTTATCACGCTGGCGTCTCCCTAGAAATCACCGGGCGTGAATGACGACGAGTGTGGTTATCGGCACGTCTGGAGCTCGTCGGCGTGATAATTGGTCCTCGGGAGCAGTTGAGACGCGAGGGCAGGCCGGCGCGGCTGGAAGTCGTAGCTGTGATGAATGGTCCTTTGGGAGCAGTCGCGGTGTCCAGGTCGGCGCCAGTTGCTAGTCCTCGGAGTGCACGCAGATGAGACGGTATCGCACGGTGGTGTATGGTTGTTGGCGAGAGAGAAGCGTGTTGTCCGTGGGCGGCGACGAGTGGGCGGTGACAAGTGCTCAGTTGAGAGATGCAATCTGCAACAGACTAATTTCAGTGAAAGGTATATTCAATTCGTGACGATCTCTACCATTGAAGTACTGAGAACAAGTCGATGAGGAGAGTTTATAGTTTATTCAGCAACTGGCTGTCAAAGTGCTCGTTCCCTGCTTATGAGCTGTTGCTAGACTTGGTGGTATTGCACACTACAGGGTGCGCAGTGTAAACAGTCTCTCAGCATAAGCTGATTTTGTCGTTGACACTGTGCACAGTATCTTTTCACACGCCCGCACGTATGCCAATCCTGTGCGTACGTTTTTGCCTGAAACCAAACTTGTATTCTCAAACCCATAGTTGCGTCGGCGCACCCAAGGGTAGTTGCGCATGAGCGTAAGTTCAGACGTAACTAAGGTATTCATTTCATTATTAAATACGTCAAATCCACACTTTTCTGTGAGTTGAGTACTCTATTAAAACAATATCTGAGCACATGCTTTCATGTTTACATTGTATATTTTCCCCCATTCATTTGACACAAACTGTTCTATATTTAGTGCAAGCATTAAATATTTGAGATTTGAGTTGTTTATTGAGTGATTATTAAGTGGAAGAAGCTTTAATAAAATTGTTCTCATAAACAACCTCTTCATAACTGAACAGACTCACCCTGTAGACTGTGTCATTATATCTTTTTTTGAAGCATAGAAATAGAAAATATCGACGAATTACATAACATCATTAACATCATTAAACACATCATTAAATACATAACTTCACACATGAACTATACGAATATATTACATTATTTACATCATAAAATCCATAACTTCATGTGATTATATGAAATGTATTGGTATGAAATGATACTGGGTTTTGGAAGACTATTTTTGATAACAATAATAAATGATGATGATAATGGTAATGAAGGTGAAATTGATGATAAAGATGCAGATACATATGGTCTATTTGCACATATATATCTGCAGCATTGACGATGAATGTTTTTTTTTGTTTTTTTGAAGATTCGTACATTTCAATCATTACATTACGTTACATCTTAAAATATCATGAATTACACAACTTCATACATATGATAATATATAGATATGAAATGTATTGGAAGTTACTAATGGGGTTTTAAATACTATTGTGGTTTATGATTGTGAGGATGAAGATGGTAATGAAGAATATGATTTTGATGATAAAGATACAGATACGTATAGACTAATTGTACACACGTATCTGCAGCATTAACAAAGAACGGTGAAAGTGGGTTTACATATATATATGTATATTAAAAAAATTTAATAAAAAAAAATACAAATACGAGTACAAGAGATGGTAGCACTAAAAGCCGTAACTGCATCATAATAATATTACTACTCTCATTTGTTACATATTACATATTTCTTAAAAAGAAGATGATTAAGAATTTTCCATTTGTTTTCAAAATTTTGTTCAGATTTGTTCATAACACTTTTTGCTGGTATTCCAAATTATAAATTTTTTGAATTTGAAAAATAGCACTCTCTAATGTTGGAACTCTATTTTTGCATCTGGATAAAACTATAGATTGTTTAATAATGTTTATAATTTGGTTTTGGAAAATGGGTCTTAGGAATTCCTAAATATATTTGTTTTTCTGTTAATGTTATATCAAACAACGACATTATTTTCAGTTGAATCTTATTCCATAAGATTTTTACAAAAAGCACATTCAAAAAAATAAATGTTCATAGGATTCCATATCATTACAATTTCTGCAATTAGGAGATTCCAATTTTACCCATTTTATTTAGAAGTTTGTTTGTAGCAATTATTCTATGAAGGCACCTAAATTGGAAATCTATTGCTTTTTTATCTTGATATACAAGTGAGGAATAAGATAATACTCTTCCCATTCACTTTCATCTATTTCTATTGTTTTGAAATTCTTTTTGAGAGGATGGGGTTGTATACCGATTTTCAATCATTATCCAGTAGAAATCCTTAATTTGGGCTTTGAAAATATCTCTATGTTTACTAATCATTATTGTATTATTTTCTACTAAATTTCTAGGAGCTTCTTTGGTAAAACTTTATGTTTTTAGGTATGGATGAAATCAGACTCATCCAATTTAGATAATATTTTCTAGCAATTCCTTTACTGTGCCAGTAATCAAATTCAATAATTTCGCCATCCTTATAAAAATCTCCTATGACCCATATTCCTACTGCCATAAAATTCCTCCAAAAATACATTTATTATTTAGCAACGAACTTTGTTCGTGCTAAAATGATTGTATTAGTGAGTTGGGGGGGGGGCAGGGCGGGTAGAGAGGTTGCTTCAAAGTAATATTTATATATGTTTCTATTAGAAGGATTTTCAAAATTTTTGTTTTTGGTGGAAATCGTATTGAATTAAACGCCAGGCCGAAAATTTGGCAGTTCTTTAATTTTACAACATTTAATCTTTATCATCACTAAGGTATAAATATAGTGATGTCGTTGTTGTGATATATGTATTTTATTCTGCATTTGTTCGTTGCCAAATCTAAATTCATGGGAGAATTTGAGTCGATGTTTGCATACTTTTAAAACGCTATAATTTCACTCGTAATAAAGCAACATACTGCGTTTTACCGGAAATCAGCGTACACCAGCAGGATAAAAGTTCATCGACATAAAAAATCAAAATATATTGTTACCTGCACCAGCCGGTTGCACTTTAAAGGTTCTGTTATTCAAAGTATTGATGCTGATTCTTATTATCACACTTTGAGACCATAATATTCTACATATTTTAAAGAAATCTATCGAATGACTCCCCAGATCAAGACGACAATAATGCTCTTTATTATCGCCTTTTACTCTGCTAACATATCGTTTATCATGGCTATATTAACAATATGCAACAACGATGCCGCTTGACTAAGGCTGATTCTTTGAAACCAGCATATGCATAAATTATGATAATGAGCATGAAACGTGAAGAGGGTTTATTGGAACAACCCTGTCTTCCAAAATGGTGGTCACCACCTATTCATAAGTATTATTTGGTTTTCTATTGAGATGAACACACTATACGTTTACTTTGATGATGAGTTGATAGGTATTAGCTCGTAGATTGTGTACACATGAACGTTTTTGAGAAGTACATAGTATAACAAATAGAAAACTTAGCCTAAAAGTAATCAGATGAAAAGAGGGCTGGGGGTTGTTGATAAGTACCATTTTTGCATGATGAGGGTTGTTGAAATTAAAGATGAGGGTTGTTGCAAATGACATGCTTTTATTTATATAAATTAATATTAAATTCTTGAAAGTGTAATATATCATACATTTACTTACATTATATAATACAATACAATAATACATTTTACTAAAAACTTGTGTAATAGATGGGAAATTCATTATAAACATCAGTTACAAATATTTTGCCCAGGGATAGAACATTTCATTTCAAATGATTCTTTGGTCTCAATAGAGGTAATGGCAGTTCCATCTCTACTAATAACTGCATAAGGCCCATCTGTATTTAATGGTAGAACCACCTTTTATCTCTGAATCGGAGGTGTTAATCGCCATTTATAAGACGAGGGTTGTTGCAATAACCCCTCTTCAGGTTTCCCATTCATAAACACTGTTGCATAAATTATGATAATTCAGAGTGCAGTGTCCAGTAGTTACAAATCGCATCAGCAATAAAAATAAAAAAGAATATATAAAATATAAAATATGTGTTTTTTTTAAAGATTTATAAATTATGACAAAGGTGAATTTATTGGTAACATTAATATGTATCTTATTTTTAGAAGTAAACAACTATATTTATGTCTGCAAGTGGATAAAATATTTGTGTTTTAATTGTGTGTGTGGCCCGCTCCAATATGGCGCCGGTATGTTGAAGAAACATGCTGTGAGGTCATAATTTATAATATTCTCTTAAAAAATATTCAAGTAAAGATTAAAATAACTTGTCTGCAATGATTCTTCATACGGTTATACATAAAGTTATCTAGTTGTCAATTCATATAAGCTTGTTATTCCAAATGATTTGGTTAAAAGGGCTTTTTCTAAACTCTATGATATCTAAGAAATGAAACCATTATTTAAAAACATTCTACATAAAAGTGTGGGATATTGAGATTATTAGTTACTTGAAATTACAATAAGCTAGTAGACATTTGCCCCATGGTTTTAGATAAAGATTCACTATCATTTTCCATATCAGCTCAGTATGGTCTATGTATCTCTTTATCCACATAATTTTTGAGCTTTTAATAATATGTTTTAAATCTGGTGCTCTCAACCCCCTGCTATCATAGTTACTCACCAGAACGCTCTTTTTTAATTTTTGACCCATTACCTTGCCATATGAAACTATATAAAAGTCTTTCGACTTTCCACAACATCATCTTCCATTCCAATTATCGATGATGCAAAAACAAATTTTAGATATACCTAGTGTTTTTTACTATTAGTATTCTGCCTATTAAAGATAGATCTCTCATCTTCCAAAGATTTAGACTTTTTTTCCAGATTCACTAATTTCTCATTATAATTTCTATTTTGTAATTCTGTTTTATCATTTGTAAAGTACACTCCTAATATTCTTATACAAGAAGTCCATTTAAATTTTGAGGTGGTGTCACGAAATACAGGGTTTGAACCAAGCCACATAGCTTCACACTTGTCCAGATTTATTTTCAGACCAGATGCTTTTTCAAAAAGATATTAATTAATTTAACCAATTCATCAATTGATTTTTTGTCTTTTAAAAATACTGTCATGTCGACCTGCATATTGTACCAATTTTAATTTCATTATCACCTACTTTAATACCTTTAATTTCATTATTCATATGAATTTCTTTGTGTTAGCAATTCTGTAACGAAATAAATAGAGCTGTCGGACAAAGGATCTCCTTATATAACCCCTCTATGAATAACAAAATACCTAGAGCAGTAGCCATTATTTATTATTGCACTTTCAATTTATTGTGTGTAAAACAGTTTACTCATTTCTGTAATCCATTTCCAAAGTTAAAATATTTCAATACTCTATTAAGAAAGTTCCATGATATTGAGTCAAATTCTTTTCAAAATCTAGGCATAGCAATATACAGATTTAGGTTTTTATCCTAACGACCATTAACATAGTGCATCTTTGGTCATTTACACTTATTATAAAATGGTAAAACTTTTTTTCAAGGATGGCAATTGCCTTTGAACATATTTTGTAATCAATATTCAAAAGACAAATAGGCCTCAATTTTTTTAACAAAGATCTATCTTTTGCCTTTTTTGAATGAACAAACCCCAATAATGGTTTGTCTTTTGTGATGTGGTCATCTGACCGTGCTCATAAGAGAAATGTATGGAATCAACTAAATGTTTTCCAAGCACCGGCCAAAGTGTTTATAAAACTCTACTGCTAATCCATCATTTCCTGGTGTTTTGTATTTTTGAAAGTATTTAAGGCATTCAAGCATTCAATCTCAGTTTCCCTCTATTTCAGATAGCTTTTTTTTTTCCTTGAATGTTTAAAAAATATTCACATCATCATTCGAGCAATTGTGAAAAGCATATAGATCTTTATAGAATTGCATCTGAATATTTAATATGTCCTTTGGATTATGGACATTTTGCCATTCTTATTAAGTAACTTGCTTTTACAGTGGAGGACTTACAGTGCTCTTTTTCTAAATTGAAAATATTTACAGCTTCTTTCACCTCCTCATACCATTTAACTTAGATCTTATTATAGCACCTTTAATCCTTTCGCTTTCTATATCTTTTAACAATTCAATTATTCTGTCTTTATCATTTAATATATTATCATTTTTTCACAATAAAATTCATATTGCTTATTTGTATGTCTATATTTTCTAAGTCCTTTTCTAGCGCTCTCTCGATATTACCTCTTATTTTTTCTTTCTTTTAGAAAAGTTTATTGTTTCTTTCTGAATATAATATTTTAATACTTCCCATCTAATTGACTTATCCTTAATCTCAGAAATCCACCTATAGATATTTGCTGACTATAAGCAACCTGTTTTACTGTAGTGTACTTGTACATGGGTACTAGTTTCTTTTAGGCATTATGTTAGAGTTCAGTTTGTGAATGGACAGCAATAAAGACACATCCAAAACTCAACATGGTACCAGAAGTAAAATAGAATCAAAATGTCTGATTATTTAAGAAAACCAGATCCATTAGTGTTGGATGAAAACAAAGCAACGAATCTCAAACGGTTTGTGAAATGTTTTGATAACTTCATTGGTGCAAGTGATGCTGCAAACAAGAATGAAAAACAAAAATGTGCTATTTTTCTCAATCTTGCCGGAGAAGAAGCTATCGAAGCAGCTGAAAATTTCACGTATGCCGACGATAAAGACAAGGACTCGTTAGAGGTACTCAAATCAAAATTCAAAGAAATTTGTGACCCTTATGTAAATGTAATAGTGGAAAGGTTAAAGTTCAATTCTCGATTGAGAGCCATCAGAAACTATGTCATCCTTCATTACATCACTCCGAACTTTATCAAAAACTTGTGATTATAAGCAGATGAATGACGAAATGATCCGAGACCGAATTGTTGTTGGAATTCAGTGTGAAGCAGTTACCAAACAGATGCTTAAAAAGAAAGATCTCACACTTAATGACGCTGTAGAGATCTGCCAGATATACGAGGTTTCAAACAAACATCTGAAGGACCTGAAGCAGTCGGATTCTCTTGATTCAAATGACGTGCATGCCCTCACCAACAAACCCAAACAATTCCATAAATCAAGTAATAAAGTATTGCAAAATTGTATCAATTGTGGTGGTAGTCATCAAGCTAGCAAGCAATTTTGCCCTGCATGTGGTAAACGATGTCATGATTGCAACAAATTACATCACTAAAATCTGTTTGTATGAGTAGCAATAGTGCTTCAAGACCTGTGGGTTTTACAGCAGAAGTCCCACAGTGCCAGTGACCAGCATAATCATCACAGTAAGCAAATGCATCAAGTAAACGTCTCCCCTCGTGATTCTGATGACGAATCTCGTAGCGACTGTGAAATAGTCTATTCCCCTAGATAACATCAGCAAGAATAATGAAATTAATTGCTCTGTAAGAATTAATGGGCGTGACATTCATATGAAAATTGAATCCGGTGCAAAGTGCAATGTCATGCCCTTTGAGCTTTTCAAGAAAATACGTGTTGGTGAGACCATCAATGCACACCAAGCCACCCGTCTCATTGCTTATGGTGGTGCCAGCATTCATACCATGGGAACTGCCTCTCTACATGGTGATATTTATCCATCTGAGAAGATTTGCCTCACCTTTCACATTGTAGATAGAAATGTTCCCACCATTCTTGGACTAAAAGATGCATTGAAGCATAAGCTCATTCAATTACACCCAGCAGTGTTCGAGGTGAATGAAAATGAAAGCTCATTTAGCAGAATAATCAAGCAAGAGTTCAAGAGTCTATTTGATAGCAAGCTAGGAAAATTGCCAATTAAGTACAAAATGACACTAGACCCGACTGTGCAACCAGTTGTCAAACCACCTCGTAAAGTACCACTTGCAATGGAAAAAGCGGTTCAACAGGAGCCTGATCGTATGTGCAAACTCGGAGTGATCACACCCCAGAACGAACCAAGAGAGTGGGTGTCTAATATAGTTACTGCCAAGAAAAGAATGGTGACATCAAGATATGCATCGACCCAAAAGATTTGAATCATGCCCTAATGCGTCCTCACCACCCTATGAGGACCATAGAAGATGTGGTTGCCTGTATGCCTGGTGCAAAAATTCTTTTCTACACTGGATGCTAAATCTTTATTCTGGCAAAAATATGTCTAGACAAGGAATCATTACTCAAGACGACGTTCTGTACACCATACGGTAGGTTCAAATTCCTACACTTACCATTTGGTATTAAATCTGCATCAGAGGTATATCAATGTGCAATGGAGCAACTATTTGCTGGATTTCCATGTGCTATTGTACTTGACGATATACTTGTCTAGGGATCCACAATAGAAGAACACGACACAAATTTACGTAAAGACCTTGAACGATGCCAAAAAATTAACATGAAGCTTAACATGTCCAAGTGCCATTTTAGAGTTGACAGTGTCAAATATGTAGGACATGAAATAACAAGTGAAGGGTTGAAACCAGACAGCGAAAAATGTGAAAGCCATTAAGGTCATGCCTGCTCCTTCAGACCAAGCCGGTTTCCAAAGAATTTTGGGAGTCCTGAACTATTTGCACAAATCTAGCAAGTTTCCAAGACTGCTCCGCTCAGGGGAGCTACTCCCACAAAAATGTTGCGTTTATTTGTAGAATCTCAAAATAACTCTTTCAATTACCTAAGAGAATGGTTTATACTCAACATGTATTCTAAAGCAAACTGATTATAACATGTAATAAGGCAATCCTGGTACCTATTTAAGACAACAGTCTCAGATATGAATAAAATGGGCAGCGTGACAGCATGGGGCGATAATTATCTTTACTCTCAGGTCTCCTTTCTTGTCTTTAACAATATTAAGGAAAAGTATCATCTGAATCAGTAGGAATATGCCCATGTACAACCCATACAATTGATCATGCAAACATAAACAATCAAACTATCAGATTGAAACTTGAAATGTTTGCTCCTGAAGTGTCTCTACCCACTTCTTCATAAGTTGCTGATATGAAGATCTGACCTCATCAAAGTAAAATTATTCTGGGCAGAGTACATTTAAAGTTCATTTATTTAATCTTGTATCCTTTGAAGAATTAGAATAGACTCTACATAAATGATCTTCATAATTATCTTCTGTCACCAGGCCTGTTCCTCATTAAAACAACATTATTATTACAATCACCCATAGTTTCTGTATCTCCTTCAAAATTGCTTGGTATCCTTGGAGGTAACTTACAGGCTAAGCTATCGGCATGATTCTTACTTAGATTAGCCTTACAGCGTCTGAGTGTATATTTAAAATATGCTCTGGTCTTTTTTCCATGTCAAAGGGTTAATCCCTGCCCTAGGCTTGCCACTACAGACCCAATGTAAAAAGGCTTTAGCCGCATCCGGTGAGGAAGCAGAACAGTAATCCATTCCAGCCTGCTACTTGATTAAAATGCCTCTTTTACTAGAATTAGCAAACTGTCGGCTGGCATAGAATATCAACAATATTATGATATAATGAATTGATCAATATAGCACTATAAAATGGTTATCTACAATAAATATCACGACAAGTAAAAGATTGATCTAACATTAATCAGATGTTCTTGGCAGATCAGAGTACTATGTAAATCCTCATCACTTAATTTATCCAAGAGTTTATCACACGAAAAGAACTGAATTATGTGTATTCTGCAAAGCATATTGAAAGTACCAATAACTGGATAATGATCAGATCTTAACATAACGTAATCAATATATATATTATCACCAAGTTGACATAAGATTATTACTTAAGAGGAAGTGATATCCAGTAGGAACTATGTTGGCCAGACTCCACTAAGAAATGTAAAAAATCATCATCACTGATTGTTTATCTACATTAAACTCTCATTGCTGCAAAAATCATACAACTCGTGTGTAAATTGGTTACATATATGATTTTTGTATGTAGCCATTGACCTGGGACAATAAAATATAAATTAGTGACAATGTTATCATGTCTCTCATAAGGCATGTAAACATTAACAAGTAAAATGCATTTACTGTCACATGTTATTTCTAAGCCTTTACAATCAGGCATATCAAAACCCTTAAAACCATCTTTACGCCATAAAATAGCACACCCACCATAAGGTCTACATATATCTCTCAATATTCCAGACTCAATATCCATGGCTGTAGTACATTTAACATAAAAATTGAAAGATTCTAATATATGATACTCCTGGGAGCTTAGCCAAGTCTCTTGCAAAAAATATGATATCACCTCTTTACACAGTTTTTAATCTCATACAAGGACTTTTTGCACTTCTACAGTTAAAATGTAGTAGCAATACAGTTTGTCCATATGAAAGTTGAAAACACAATCTCAACAGAATAAATCACATAAGATGCATAACAAGCATCTATTTTGAATACCAAACAGTGTAAGCGACCAGAGCTTCTGTTGGCCAGTAAACTGGATTCCATTAACGGTATTAGCCTGTTTGTGGTCATAAAGACATGAAAAAGAACTATAACCATCACTCATTAGGTCGCAATTTAGGGTCACCACCGCAGCTGTTTGCCTGTCTCCCTCCTAATGTGGGTCTCAAGCTTCCTGACCAATATTGACGGACAACCGGGTATAAATATGTCTTTAAATTTGTTTTGAGGTGCACACCATGTCCTCCGACTCTGAAGACACGCCGACACAGGCGAAGGCGCTACCGAGTGTGGTGGCGGCAAGCCAGTTGGAGAGAAGTGATGTGAGGAAGTTTGGTGGGGGTCACAGAAAAAACAGGAAAAGAAGGTGCAAATTAGTGATGAGGAAGCGCAGAGTTGATAGAGTTTATCAAAAGCAATCCGGCCCTTTGGGACTGTGATTCTGAAGTTTTTAAAGAAGACAAGGAGAAAAATATAATTTGGAAGCGGGGCTGAAAATTTTTGACTGGGTTTGGGGAAACTATTGGTGACATGAAAAGCTTGGAACTTGAAACATCGCGTGCAAGATGCATAACACTAGCAAAGCCAATTTCATATATTATTTTTTTTAGATTTTTAGTTGGTTTTAAGTTAATTAACTTATAAATTATTATATTTTAATCAAATAAAAATATGTAACTCAACTCAAATTCTTACTTTAAAACAATTTTCAGCACGATTTTTCAAACAAAATTTAATGTAAAGGTAAAAACGAATTGGATGACCCGTGTTAGTATACGCGGGTGACCAACTCAGAACGAATGGCGTACATCACGTTCAGCAAAACGCATGACCCCGTGTAACTTCGTCACACGTACATCGTTGATAAGCGTGGTGGTTGCACCTACTGTACTCAATAATGGATAACGTAACACTTTCATATCGGCTAAAGAAAGTAATTAGACAAATAAAAACAGTGATGCTTCTATTTCTCAAAGTTTACATAGAAATGTCAAGGTACATTTAACAGTTTAATGAGGATACTAGCTGTCATTGTCCCACTGAACGTTGCCACTTGAAATCCGTGGTCTGTCTGCGAATGTATGTTTATCAAAACGGGAATAGTTCAATGTTTAAGGTTGTGGAGCTTATAAAACTGCGTAATTATTCATACACCTATGTAAAATTTACTACTGAAACCGTTTTCATGCATACTAGATGATTATTTACAACATTTCTGAGTGGAAACGTTTAAAAAATTGTGTTGTTTATTCCGGGATCGGCAAAATATCTGTGTAGTTGACACCATCATTTATTCGTTTTCAAAGAAACACACGATATACGGACCGACCACGGAGCCCATGCAGCTTTCATAAGACTGCTGTCAAACACCTTATCTGTGATCCGCCATTTGAATTGTCATAAAATATCCCTGGCATGTCGTAATGCCCGTTTCTCCCGTGATATCGGGTCGTTGCTAAAAAGGCAGACCACCAAAAGAATGACGGCGATGTGCATTTTCGTTTTGTCACAATGTACTAGGTTGGAAATCGAGTTTTAATAAATTAAGAATAGATAAGATGTTTTTATTGTGACAAAACTTAAACATTTTACTTATGAATATTAACAAAATTTGATACCACAGCAGCTTACCAGTCATCACGATATGCCGGGGTATTGATGTTGAAAAAATAATTGATTAGCTCAAAAATGATTTTTTATTATTTTCACGGGCCGGGGTATCAGGTAACCCGGGTTACGGCGTGGTGTATCATATGAGGGGTTTCATACATTGCAAATCACAATTCCTTGGTTATTAATATGTTGTCCTCGTTGTTGGTTATCAATATGTTGTCCTCGTCTTCATCATCTCCATTGGCAGCTTACATCAAGTTCGAGGTTTGCTTGGCCATCTTCAGGAATTTGGGATTGAAAAGTAGTAGATCCATCATGTTTTCGTTCATCTCCTTCAGAAGTTCAAGTGATGCTCTTAAACGCATGAGGTCTTCATTGAGTAAACAGACAGCCATATTCATGAAATTGTTTAATTTGCGGAAACCACACAGGCCAGGTATTAAAACTATTTTATATTACATTATACATAACGTTGTGCTCTTTGGTCAAAAGAAAATGAACATGTTTCCTCGAAATGTGGTCATTTTTATAGGGACCCGAACTGTAGCCGTCACCATTCCGATCCATGATAGCAATCCTCCTATCCATGACGGGGCGGATCCAATTTGCCTACGGAGAGAACAGACCGTAGCGTATAAAATGACGGATCAACGCCAAACAGATTGAAATGTCTCCGGCCGGCCCCCGATGTTAGCGACGGGCCTGTCATAATACACTCCGTGCGGAGTAAAAATCACTCCGGCCGGATTACACCCCATTAAAACTCATTATAAAATTGTTCTGTATCAAGTCCTCCCCGTAGCCACTGTCCGTAGCCTGATATGACGGCCGGCATGTAAGACCGGAGGAAAATGATATGGGGAGTACACGTCCTGAAGATCCGAAGCATAAATGACGGACAGTCATTACAGCCAGAGCCTATCCGGAGAGAATATACGCCCGGCTGTAGCGCAAAAATTCCGGTTTGCGGGTATCAACCGAAAACAATCCGGAGGTTTTTACGACGGGCCGGAGCCAGACCGAGCTGAACCAGAGCCAACCTGAGCCTAACCGGAGTCTTTATTCGGGGGAACCATCATCCGGAGGGGATTAACGTCGATTGATATTTCACATTCCGGCCGGCATACGAAAAAATGACTTCTCATGAGAAGTGGATTTTGCAGCCTCCAGTTCAATGCCCGGAGCCCGAAAATCACAGGCCGGTATGGTACACGGAATCTGACTTTTGCCATTTTTCGAGCTATTTTTTTAGATTCGGCCAGAATATTCCTAGTAAAATGGGGGGTTGGGAAAGGAAGGATTTGTGACTGGAAATTAGGTTCCTTTGTTAAGGACATTCACTGTATGCTAAATATTTATTCCTTGGGTGGGGAAAGTAATATAGACCCAGCCACTGACCGTTGGTGAAGATGAACAGTATTTTTCCGCCAACTGTCCATGACAGCGATCCCTGACCCTGCTCCTCACAGAGACTGTAGTCGCCTCCCCCGGTCAGCAGGGTGACCACCTGAAACAGCAGTGCACTGACCACGTGGACACTCAAAAATTATTTCATAGCATCTTCTGAAATCAATGACCGACATGTAATTATGTGGGTGTGGTCAGTGTAATGGGTTTTTTTACCTGTGTGGGGTCTTCCATCGACACCAGGCCGAGATTGTTATACCAATCCATTGTTCCTTTCTCCAGAGCCCACAGCGTTGCTGGTGACGCCAACCACATAGCTCTCCCCGTCCATCTGCGGATCTCCTGCCCGGTGGCACCGTCCAACAGAACCTTCAGCTTCCCTCCCCACCAGTCCTCCAGTACGATGCGGTTCGGCCGGCCGGGTGTCTGCCACATCTCCAGTCCACACCCATCCCCTGGGGCAGGGGCACGGACCACACGGGACCGCCTGTAAACACAACACACGTGAAATACAGATGTGTATGTATCAATGAAAACACAATGCGCCCAATCTGACAAGTGGAATAAAAGTAACGAACTCACACATCAACTTGCCCTCATACACACATACACAGCCACTCAACAGACACTAACTCACACACACACACACAGACACTCTCACACACACATACACACTCACAGACACTAACTCACACACACATACACGCACACACTCACACTCACATACACAGACACTCACACACACTACTCCACACACATACACACACACTCACAGACACAACCTCACACACACACACACACACACTCACAGACACTCACTCACACAGACACACACACACACACACACACACACACACACACACACACACACACACACACACACACACACACACACACACACAGACACACACTCACACCACACACACACACACAGACACTCACACACACACACACACACACACACACACACACACACACACACACACACACAGACACAACACACACACACACACACACACACACACAGACACACACACACACACACACACACACACACACACACACACACACACACACACACACACACACACACACACACACACACACACACACACACACACACACACACACACACACACACACACACACACACACACACACATACACACACACACACATGCACACACACACACACACACACACACACACACACACACACACACACACACACACACACAGACACACACACAGACATACCGATGCACACACACTTGTGAAGTCCCGAGTTCGTGAAAACACTGTGGGGTCCTATCAGTACAAAAATACATTGTGGGGTTTCGCTCGGACTTTTCCAGTGAGAGTACACTTGTGGGGAAGATAGTTATTGTGAGGTTTTCTTACAGATTGTCCATACTTGTGTGATAGTTTGTTATCGTGGGGTTTTCCCTACAGACACCTCAATTTCTGTACTTGTGTGAATGTTTATTTTAGTGAGGTTTTATTACGGATAATTCTGATGGAAAGGCACTTGTGTGGTAGTTTGTTATAGTGAGGTTTTTCCTACAGACACCAGAATTTCTTCACTTGTGTGGAAGTTCATAATTGTGAAGTTTCCTTACGGATTATTCTGATGAGATGGTAGTTGTGTGATTGTTTGTTTTACTGGGGTTTTCCCGACAGACACCGTAATTTCTTCACTTGTGTGAATGTTTATTTTTGTGAGGTTTCCTTACGGATAATCCTGATGGGAAGGCACTTGTGTGATTGTATGTTATAGTGAGGTTTTTTTCCTACAGATACCGTATTTTCATATTTATTCTGCCTAAACTTGATATATTACAATGTATATCATATTAAAAAAAATCAGGTTTTTTGACCAGCTAGTTATTTTTTAAATTAAATACTTTGTATGATTGTGTGCGTTTCTTTTAGTAATCTCTATATATAATGTCTCATTTGGTCATTTTATTAAAATAATTACAATTGACTGTTATGTAATTAACGCTCCAGAGCATGCAGAGACCACTACTACGGTGATAGTCTAATCTCCTCACATTATCAATACAGCCGCTGACGCCGCAAGGCGTGGCCCGTGTAGCGGAGAGCAAAAGTTTAGACTAGCGCCATAGTAGTGGTCTCCGCGCGCTTTTTTTTTTTGCAAAATTGGCTTGCAATGAGAATGTTATAATATGATTTATTGTAAAATAAAATGGATTTTAGTCATGATAGAATGGTGATTGACCACTGATCGCTGTGTCAATCGCAAAATTCAGCATGCTCAATTTTGCGATTGACACTCCAATCTCGTGGTCAATTCCTACAATTTATTTTGTGTGAACAGAATTTAAAAGTGATGTAGTAGATTTCCTTCACAAGTTGCAAGTAACATGATATGATTCATTGTCTATGCATGCACAAAGGTACATCATCAGCAGTTTTGAATGTCATTTGATTGAACATTAAAATATTGTCCGTCAATGAAAAGTTTTATTTATTTTTTTTTTAATTTTGTATGGATACTTTATTTTTATTGATTTTCTACTACTTGGGTATAGGTTACATAAGTCAGATTTTGTGTGAATTACATGGTGAACTCATTTGAAAATCTTCTGCGTATTAGAATTATAGTTAAGGTACGTAAATCAAAAGACGGACGCTAATATCTATGCTCATAAAATTTCTAGGGTCGATTTTGTATGGATTCTTGAATTTTTATTGATTTTTTTAACGAGATGATTCCTTGTTTTTGTCCAATATCTGAAAAATGATAAAAGAAATTTCAAATGATATTAGTGATTATTCATGCACCCATATTCATGTTGTAGAATACTAAAATACAGTGTGATTGATTCATTATTGAGAAAAAAAAAAAAAACCTTTTGTAAGATTGTCAGGTTCCCTTTAATGTTCAATTGTGTGTCAAAAAAAAATTATCGAGTGGTCAATATTTTTGTATTTTCTCAATGCACTGAAAATATGTCCTTGTATTTTTCCAGTAATGTGTCTACCTTAATCGTGTTTTGTATTGTTGAAATATTTCCATGGTGAATGCTGGTGGTTCTTGACGGTTATGGTTTCGCTAACGTGATCATTCTCATCATCAGTATCACTGTCATCATTAACATTGTTATCCCTTTAACAAAAGCAATATCATTATCACTATTTTCTACTTGGAGTTTTGTTTGGAGGTGGCCTTTGAGACTGGCGTCATATCACGCATCTGGTTAAGGATCTGTGCGGCCAGGTCAGTCTACGGCCATGTTTGGCGGCGGAAGATGTATGGGGTGAAAGGTGACTGTGGAATCTAATCTGTCCTCGGTGAGGTATCTGGTGGCGGAGAGTGAGCCAAGCGTGATGGAGCAGACAAGCAATTAGTACTGTAAAAATGAGAGTCAGCAAAGTAATAGACTGATTGCCTTGTGAGGGGCGGGTCTTAGCGTCCTGTACTCGTAATTGGTCAGTGATGGGCCGCTGGCGACGCTGCTGCCCTCCCCGGTCAAGGGTCACCACCTGAAATAGAGTGCACTGACCACGTGGACACTCAAAATCGGTTTCATAGCATCTTGAAATCAATGACCCGACATATAATTGTAATAGGATCTAATGTGTCCTCGTAATGGGTTTATCTGGGATTGGGATGCTAAATGCATGAAAAATCCACTACCAATCCTTGGTGAACATTCTGGGGGAGGTCACAAGCTTGCTGGTGGAATTGGCTATCAGTGGTCTTGGGGTGGAAGCCGTCTATTCATGGGAGGTCCCGGCGGTGGAGGAGTAATCAGAACCTTCAGCTCCCCGATTCACGGAGGTCGGGGCTGGAGAGGGGAGGGATCTCCCGCTTGGGCGAATCCCACCCATGCATGGGGCAGGGGCTGGAGGGCAGAGCGGACACGGGTGGAACTGCCCATGCATGAGGTGGGCTACAGGGGAGTTACCTGGGTGGTCTATCCTTGTCTATGACCGTGGTCTATGCATGGGCGGCACATTGAGTCACAAAGGGTTCAAATTACACACATACACACCACTTATGTCATGTATGGTTTTGACACATGCACGCAGAGTAAAGTAATAACAGAACCACATACCAGCAGTTTGTATCACTAACTATTGACTGCCTTGTTGCACATTGGACTTCCAGTTTATCACACTCCGTGCACAGCTAGCTCAGTAGCAGACTCAGCACATGCCAGGTTGAGGTCTCACAGACTCGTATGACACTGGTGTGTGTAGGCGGTCACTCGGAGCCACAAGTGTGACACTAACTCACACTCACATGAGTCTAATCACACTCAGACACTTCTTACACACACATACACACACACTCTCAGACACTAACTCACACTCACACACACACATGCACACTCACACACACATACAACCTCACACACACATACACACATACACACACAAAGACTCTAACTCACACACACATACATGCACACACATGCAGACACTAACTCACTCACACAGCCACTCGAACAGACAAACAGAGATCCACACATAGAAAAACTCAGACACAAGTGATGGTGGCTCCACCTGAGTCTCCTGTTCCCTGTACATAACACACCAGAGTGACGTTCTTCAGCCTGGTGACAGTCTCTTCTTCTCTCTCCAGGGAGTTGCCTTGGTGTCTTTGAATCGTCAATACCAGGGAGTTGCCTCCGCAGGCCGGTCAGCTGGAGGGCCGTTTTGAAGCATACGGCGGATGGGTTCGCCAGAATACCATCTAGCATAAGGCGACGGATGATGAACTCCAGACCGTCAGCTGGATGGGGACGGTGAGCCACATGCAGCAACATTTTGGTTAAAACACCCCTTTATCACTCACTGTCACAACATTGAATAAAATGGAGCCACATGCAGCAAATTCATTTTTGGAACATGATCGTATATGACGAACTCATTAAGTGTAAAATATCAACTATCAACATCCGATCTTTTTTGTTTTGAATATGATGCCTATTTTATGAAGAAAATACCAACTTCATTGCATTCATTCAACTAATTGCCGAATGTTTAGAGCAATTTAATCATGCACAGTGACCATTGAAACTATCTAATACAGTGACCATTTTCAAAAATACCTCATATTCACACACAATCTTTTTGTTTTAGATATGACACAGACATGAAGATTTTATGTTACCAACTTCATTGCAAAGATAGTAGCACTATTTGAGTGCCCAAATGTTTACACACATGAGCAATTTACTTAATGCACAGTGACCATTTTTCAAAACACACACACAACACACACAGTGACCATTTTTCAAACATACCTACGCACAGTGACCATTTTTCAAAACACACACACACACACACACACACACAAACACACACACACACACACCTGACAGCCCCACACACACACACCCTTCATCCTGCCAGTTCTCCATGAAGTTGATGTCTTATTTGGCAGATAATTGTAACGCTGAGTTTATGGAGCCACATGCAACCATTCTGGGAATAGGATTATCAGTGTGGTTGGAACCTCCTGTCACCCCCACCCTGACCCTTCTCCCACAGCAGGGAGTTGCCCTGCAGGCCGATGGAGCTGTTGGACGTGTCAGCACACAGCGGCAGTTTGGAGACACAAGGGATGTCTTATTAAGGTTTTATTAAGGTTTTGGCGGCCATTTTGGACATTGCAGAATTCACCCATCTCATTGGCAGCCATCTTGGATTTGTTTATATTTATGTTGTCAGTTTGACTTTAGTTAGGCTGTTCGGATGCTATGACTCCAAAAACATGTTGTTGGACAACATATAATATTTGTTTTTTTTTCATTTTAGTATAAAAGTACATTCATTTCCCTTTTCAAAAATGTATAACACTTGAGGGGCTTCGGGAATAGAATTTGGTTTATGGACCATACAAAAGATCATACAAAAGATCAAATAAAAATGCAGTCAATGTACCGAAATTGTATACATGATCTTTTGTATGGTCCATAGACCAAATTCTATTCCCGAAACCCCTAAAGTGCTATACATTTTCAAAAAGGGAACTTTAATGTTCTTTTTTATACTAGAATTAAAAAAAGCACATTTTGAGATTTTTTTATCTCCAGAAAGTCTCGTTAACAGTTAAAAGTTCAAGGCAATCACAGAATTCACCCTTCTATGTGGCGGCTATTTTGGATTTGCCTATATGTATTTGGTCAATGTGACTTTTATTGCTGGATTTAGATTCTATGACCCCAAAACATACAGTTGGGCACCAAAATCACAGGTGTATCATTAATAATCAAAATGTTATTGGCGAGAATGTACTTTTACGTAATGGCGATCATGAATATTGAAAAAAATGTTAAAAACAAATGCACTCCAATATAGCTAGAATATCATATCAGTATATCCCATGATATGTATATAAAAAATCATAATCATCTATTATGTTTTATTAGCATATCAGTACTAATATTTACAGACTCGTATACAGGTTACTGGAAACGCTATGGGGGTAGGGGTCGGTAAATGTACCATAACCTTTTTATAAAGAAAGCTAGAGGGTTCAAATTGGATTTATATGAATCCTAGAAGGTTTTTCCCATCAGATACATATCACATATGATACTTTTCATGTAGTGTGCAATCACAGAAAAAAAACTTTTCAACAAAATTTTACTGTATCACAAATTACGTGAGATGGGCCCCCGAAAATACTCATTAATTTTCAGTTTAAACAGACATTTCAGAATAAATGTTATATTGGTTTTTTATTAGACACCCATAGGTATGTAGCAGACGTAATAAAATAATCATTGCTTTTTATACCATGCATTCCACCATTTTCTGAGATACAGCTTATTTTTTAATTAGTAGATTTTTTCTTAGGTACCCATTTTTAATCACGCAGTACACTTTCTTCCACCAACAACTGCACACAAGAAATGGATTTTCGTAATCTATGGATAGAGCCCTTCCTTAAAATGCATAACAATCTTTTGGTACTTTTACTTTCGGACTTGAAATGATGTACGCACTTACAGAAAATCTGAACATTTCAGGCTTTTAACCATGCAAAATAGCCATATTGTAAAGAGTCAAATCGGCAATGACTGGAACAGCTGTGTTTATATGCTTTTAGAAAAATATAAACGATCACTATATTAGGTCAAGATTTCACATGTAATGTTTGCTTAATCGTTAATGGCGTTGTATAATCTCCTGTGCATTTAGATATTATTGACCAATAGAAGTTATGCTATCTTTCACTGGTTTAAGTCAGTGGCAGTCCCAACTATGCAAATTGCTCTTACATTTTAATTAGGCTTTACCTCTTCAAACTGTGTAAATTTGCAAATTAACAATTTGAAAATGATGGTATGATGAGATTTCTGTAAGCGTGCATATCTAGGTTACTTAGAAGCATGAAACTTTGCGTTGGTGCAGTATTTTAGTTTAAATCATGTCTAATAATTGTTAGAATTAGTGTCTTCGGGAATCTGGCAAAAACCAGTGGAACAGAATTGGTGTCAGTACAACTGGCTGATTTTGATAGATTCCACTCAGATTGTGCGAAGTTGTGAGCAGGATTCGATATACCTCCATCTCTCTGATCATGTAAGATTTCAAGTCTAATGTTAGGATGCCAACGCTAAATTGCCATTTGAACTGCTAATGTTCCACATGAAGCATCTTAACTTAGGGGTGTACAATAGCTAATGTAAACAATTGTCCGCGACACGCCTGCTGCATATGAGGTGGAGATTTGGTATCCATGGGAGGCTGGGTCAAGTAATGCACTGTTCAAGTCACGTTCTGGTTCATTAATCAGCATGAATAATCCATTTATATCGATTTGTATTGCACAAATATGTCCTTGGGATATACGTGAAAAGCTCTCTTGCAGTAATACTATCAACTGACAACTACCGACTATAGACTATGGTAAGTTTATAACTAAGCGTGTACACACAAATCACAAACTCTGGCATCTTGTACTACTTTAGCCTAGATACTGTCATTACTGACACTTGACTGTTCACAATAATGTCTTATTATTATATTGACACGAACTGCCAACATTAATCCATCAATGACAATGTCTCTACGTCAATCAACACAGGTTGCTTTGGGTAAGATTTATTTAAATAAATGATATTTTCAGGTGAATACCATTACACAGAATGAATCAAAGAGCCAGTACTATACAGACAGCATAATGGTAATCTCTTCTGACACATTCAGACATATTAAATACACAGATTACAGGTCACTACTATTCACTACAGATTATTAACATGTAAACCAATATGTAAACATTAATACATAAACATCACCGTTACCTCTTTTTTTGTGCTGGAAGCAGAAGTGACATAATGCACTCAGCACTGAATTTGACCATTTGCGTTATGTTTTGATTTTAATTGAACTTTATATTAACAGTTTTATTACATTTAGATAAGATGAACGATTTCCATGTGTTGTATTGTGAATTAGATATAAAAGGATGTCTTTCTTACATAAATTGACCATGTGGATTGTTAAATTCTGTTTTGAAATTAGTAATTTGATTGGTTATTTTAATAATTATGATATGTATGTAATTAAAATGTTCATTGGAGACAAGAATTAAAGTTTATAAAACTAAGACCGAAATTGTTGATAACTTTCAATACATGGTAGCAAGAGCTGGAAAAGAACAATCATGGCATATTTCCGTTCCTTGATGAGGACTTTGAAGCTTGAGTTAAGCAAAGGCCAATCATTATTGGATACACCACTGGAGGAGATAAGTGACAAGATTCATTTTGTGAAAACAGACTTGCAGCCATCATTATTGTGCATTCAAGATAGATGTAATGAATTAAAGGATGAAGTTTCAGCAATTGAAGAAAAATGTGAAAGAGATGCCAAAACAAAGACAAGATATGAAAATGAAATTGAAGAGGCTGCTGAAATGATATGTGAGGCCCGCGACATCTTGTGTAAGATGAAACTTTTTCTTGCAAATTTAAAAGAAACACATTCTAAGAAATTTGTGAATGAAGGTGGTGACACTGAAAGTGCAAATGCACAAATGATTGAGAGAATGAAGCTAGAATTGAAACAAATGGAGACGAAAACATGCACATGAACTTGAGATAAGAGATAAAGAAATAGCTGGTAGACATAAGGATATGGAGATGAAATTTGCCCAAAGAAAACAAAGAGATGGAGCTAAAATTTGCCCAAGAGATGGAAAGATTGAAACTGAAAAGCAAAGAAAAATGATACAAGACAGGAAAGCAATATTAATGTGAAACTTCCTAAACTTGATTTCGAAAAAATTCAATGGAAATATATTAAAATGGCAGGAATTCTGGGATTCCTTTGAGTCATCCATAGACAAGAATCCAAGCATCAGAAATGTGGATAAATTAAATTACTTGAGGAGCAAACTTTCAGGTAAAGCAGCAGCAGTCATACATGGCTTAGAGCTGACCAATGACAATTATGAAGTTGCAGTGGGACTGCTAAAAAGAAGATATGATAGTAAGAGGAAAATCATGAATGCCCACTATGAAGCCATACTACAGGAACCAAAGGTTTGCAATAATGCTGAAAATTTGAGGTGCA
Organism: Streblospio benedicti; assembly: GCA_019095985.1. Taxonomy (NCBI): domain Eukaryota; kingdom Metazoa; phylum Annelida; class Polychaeta; order Spionida; family Spionidae; genus Streblospio; species Streblospio benedicti. Next base: position 29,082 of record JAGTTF010001394.1, on the reverse strand, counting down.
TGCTGGATACTATTGAAACACACATACGTGCCTTGGAAGCATTAGGTGAAAAAACTGACACTAATCTTATGGCTCTTGTTATTTGGCAAAAATTGCCATGGGAAGCAAGAGTATATGTTGATGAAAAGAGCCAGGAACAAAATTGGAGCTTGAAGATGATAAGAGAAAGTATGGATACCTACATCAATGCAAGGTACAGTGAAACAGATGAGAAAGAAGGGCAGTCATCAAATAGTATGACATCTACTGTAGAAGCATTGCTTAGCAATGATAATAAATTTCAGAAATCCATTCAAAAAAGATGCATTTATTGCAAAGAAGAACACTGGAGTGACCAATGCCGCAAATATTCAACTATTGAAGAAAGAAAATCAATGTTGAATAATCAGTGCACAATATGCTTTCAAAGGAGCCATATGACGGAGAACTGCACCAGTGACAAGGAGTGTGTATATTGCAAGAAGAAAAAGTCTCACCACAGAAGTCTTTGTCCAACTAAATTTGCAGCAAAGGAAATAGCAGGCATGACAATAAATGATGCCACTGAGAATGACAACACTCAGCTCCTAGCAACTGGTGAAAGAGTTCTAATGCAGACTGCTACAGTCACAGTCAATGGAAAGAAAATCTCAGCAAGTAAGGCTTATTATGGACAGTGGTGCTTCCAGAAGTTATATAACTGAAGAATTGTCCAGCAAATTAGAATTGAAAACACACAGTGAAACGACCCTGTCAGTCTTGACATTTGGATGTGAGAAGCCTTCAAGGGTTAAAACAACAACTGTGTCCCTTGACTTGAATCTGAAAGGTGGATCCAAGTATCAGCTCAAATTGGATGTTGTAAAACAGATCACTGGAAAAATGACCAGGAAATCCATCAACACTGATAAAATGAAAAGATCTTGGACGTCTGTTATGTCGAATCTTGCGGATACTTTGCCAGGTGAAGACGAAGAATCGTCAATTGAAATACTGATAGGAGCAGACTATTACTGGGATCTGATAACTGGAGAAAAGATTGAAATTGCTCCCGGATTGTACTTTGTAAATTCAAAATTGGGTTGGATGATAACTGGAAGGATACAAGATGATGACAGCAATTCATCAACAATAGATGAAAATGCCATGCTGCTTCTGACAACACGAGAAGTGCCTGATAATTGTTATGAATCAAAGTTAACCTGCAAAGATAATGAAAGTCTTGAGATAGAACATTTTTGGAAGTTGGAGACTATTGGAATTATGGACCCAATTGAAGAAAATGATGATGACAGAGCTTTGCAAAATTTCAATGAAAATGTGAAATATGAAAATGAAAGATTGAGATCAGAAATTGAGACTATTAAATCTAATCATGAGGAAGATAAAATAAGCTTTCAAAAGGAACAATTAAAAGAAGAACTCATTCACTTGAGAGCAGACTTCTCACAGAAAAATGATGACATGAATCAACAAGTGAAAGGTCTTAATGAGCGGTGCTCAGTATTAACAAATGCTAATGCAAAATTAAAATCAGAAATTGAAGACATGAAACTGCATCATCAGCATCAAATAGATGATGTCGTTACTAAAAAGGAGGAATTGAATAGAGAGCTGTCCCGTTTGCAGTCAGACTTTTCATTTGAAAAGCAGGATTTGATTGAACAGTGTGAACATTTTAAGCATCAATGTTCACTATTGACTAATAAAAATGAGAAGTTGAAGTCGAATTTAGAACAACTTAAATTAAATCACCAAAAGCAGGTAGAGACAGCAATTTCTGAGAAAGAGCAAATGGTTAAAGAAATATTCCAATTACGTACTGACATAGATGAAAAGAATGAGATGATCCAAGAAATCGATAAGTTTAAACAGCAGTGCTCACATTTATCAAGTGAAAATGAAAAATTGTCAGTGGAGAAAGAACGGCTGAACTTACATAACCACCAGCAATTAGAAGAAAGAAATGTTGAAAAAGAGAAACTGGAAGAACATATCTCTCAGTTGAAACTTCAGTGCACAGATTTAAGGAATGAGAATGAAAAATGTTCTTTTATCATAGATCAATTAAAGGCTGAGAAGTTAGAAAAGGAAAATACTATTGAAAATAAATCAAACATTATCGATCAATTGAAGACAAAAAATATGCAATGTGAAACCAAAATCAACAGTTTAGAAAAACATTTAGAAGAAGTCAATCAGCAATATTCAGATTTGAAAAATGAAAACGAGCAGTGTCAAAATCTTGTAGAGCAATTAAAATTGCAAGTCATAGAAAATGAGAAACATATACAAACTCTTGAAAAACAAATTGATCATTTTGAAAAGGTGAAAGAACAGTGTATAGTTTTAACAAATGAGAATGAAGACTGTTATAGATTTATTGATGAGTTAAAGTCAGAAAACCTCAAATATGAGAAAAAAGTAAACAGTTCAGAAAAACAAGTGGAAGAACTTAATGATTTGAAAGAAAAGTACAACGATGTACAAAAGAATAATGCAGATTATCAGAAATCCTTAGAAGAGGTTGAATCAAAAAATGTAGAATATGAGAGAACTATTAATGAGCTAAAGAAACAACTAGAAGATGAAGTTGAATTAAAAAATGATTCCTCTGTGTTAATAAAAGAAAATGAAGATTATTCAGAACTTTTAAAACACTTCAAATCTCAAAATATAGAGTACAAAAATACAATAAATGATCTTGAAAAACAGCTGGAAGAAACTTATTTGGAAAAAAGCAAGTATGAAGATGACCACAAAGATGCTATGTCGAAAGTAGAAGTGATTGCAAGCAAAGACGAGAAAGTAAGATCAGCAAAAATCAAGACATCAAATAGAAAGATTCTACATAGACCCCTGAATCTACTTTATCCTATTGAGGTTCAAGGACATTCAGAAAAAGATGTGGTTGTGAAAGAAATGGATGAAAATACAGATCGTATTGAAGCAAAGGTGTCTCGCCCAATTCGCAAAGCAGCGATTGATGCACGTAGAAAGATAGATCAAATGTACATTTGAAGACTTTGTTTGGGGGAGTGTGCTGGAAGCAGAAGTGACATAATGCACTCAGCACTGAATTTGACCATTTGCGTTATGTTTTGATTTTAATTGAACTTTATATTAACAGTTTTATTACATTTAGATAAGATGAACGATTTCCATGTGTTGTATTGTGAATTAGATATAAAAGGATGTCTTTCTTACATAAATTGACCATGTGGATTGTTAAATTCTGTTTTGAAATTAGTAATTTGATTGGTTATTTTAATAATTATGATATGTATGTAATTAAAATGTTCATTGGAGACAAGAATTAAAGTTTATAAAACTAAGACCGAAATTGTTGAGGAATCATGTCTTGGATAGCAGATAGATGCATATCCCAGTTTCGTTCTCTTGAAGAACTCACAAGTTTTAATAACATTTCAATCATATCTAAAAAGGTAATCCAGAACTTGGCCAGGTCACTTCTGTTGCCAAGGAAGTTCTTTTGTACTCATTAAATAAAACATACACTTGAGATACACTGGTTAAATTTAGTGTCTCAGAAAACATACCAGGCGACACACCAGCACATAAATCATTAATAAGCTCCATTGCAGAATGAAGACTGTGTGTGTCATTGGATGGGGAATCGGTCACCCAAGATGTAAAACCTTCCCACAGAAGCCAATTGAACCCTTCATATACAATCTTTTGCATCAGCATGCCTCTGTTATACATTTGAAATAGTGAAACAACAGAATCTATGAGCCAGAATGCTCGAAACAAATAGAACAACCATCAACTGCAAAAAAAAAGCAAAACAATTCCAACAATTTATCGAATGGAATGCTGAAACAATCTTCCAAAACCAATTAGAAGGAAACGAAGGAACAACGCATTTTGAAAGCAAGCAAAAAATGCTGTGATAATCAGTAAGCTGGTAAGGAAATGTGATACATTTTAGAATGATTATTTGGTTATAATATTGCTATTTTAGCCTCCCCTAATAAATTATTCCCACAGCAATTGTTTCCAATTTTGATAGCGGTACTATGGTGAACAATAACCCATGGGACGAAAATGATAACCAATGTCTTTGCAATATTGGAAATGTTGTCATTTCATTAATATAGTTTCCAAACTATTGTCACAACGCACTCATAAGCAAGTCAGTTTTTTATTATATATGATCTGTATATATGCAATATGCATACCAATGTAAAAAGAAAACTGTTTCCCCGTGTGATTGATGCATTACACATTACATTTTCTGAATGCAAAACTTAAACAAAATGATTGTCAACACCGAATAAAAATCATCTACAAAAGTGGCAAGTCATATCTGCGACAGACACCCTGGTAGTGGTCCTATTCAAATCCATTTTGCTCATATAAAGCTACTCGTTATGCACTGCAATACACGTGGTTGAAAAGCTGAGACTGTAAGCTTTTCAATGATATATGATGTTTGTTCTTTACCCCTTTGAGTGAGCCTGTATCATAAAAATACAGACTTCGTCCCATGCACAGTTAATAGTCAGGTACCTATTCACTTGAATTTGAGCGATTGAAAGGATCGGTTGATGAGTCTGTAAAATCATCAGATTGGTATATAAAAAATACATATCAGGCACCGATGTAAAGCTTACAGAATATGCTTTTGTCTGGTATAGAATAAATTGCAGAAACGGAAGATCTATATGTCTCAGATTAAACGTAAGCTAAAAATTAGAGTGTATTTTTTCGTTCCTTTTGTAGTGACGAGTGCCTGTTACACACATTTCTATAACGAAATATTGTCTTATATTAGTAAGCATTAGAAATATTTAATATACACCATCTTAAAGCTGACAGTCTGTTCTTTTTTTTAATGGTATATTGCACACTGGATATATCTTTCAAAACAACTTGCCTGCGGGCTTACAAACACTTAAGAAAATTATGCTCTGCTGAATGACACAGAAACCAGTCCGAACAAATTCGAATGGGTCTTTTTTCAAACGCATTTTTCTAATAATAAGCTACTGGTTGTGCAATGCCATCATACATGGTTGGAAAGCTGAGATTTCAAGCTTTCCAATGATATATGATGTTTTTTCCCGAATTGAGTGAGCCTATATCGTGCTCCGTCCCATGCACTACTAGTCCCATATAGCCTGCGGGCAGATATTGAAACCCTCCCCTGATATTTTAGTTTTAAAATTTGACATGTTGGATGTTATACAACCTCACAATAAAAAAGTTATGGATATTTTAGTATGGAAGGGTCGGAGAAAAAAATCGGAAAAACTGAAACACCCTTTCACTGATTTAATTAGCTCTTATATGAAAACTAAGCTGTGTACACAGGCTTATATGGTGTCATTTTAACGTTAATTGATTGGCCGTTCTATGTAAAGTATTTGCTGTTGGAATATATACATACAGTGCTGGAAGGAGGTCACTAAAGCAGCCTGGTAACACGAAACGTGGAGCATTTATTTTGGGCTATAGTCTGGTCCCTTATGTAACTTTTTGCTATTTCAACTGCCAAAATTGATTTTATTGTTTTATTGGTTAATTAGGGCCCAAATAAAAAAAAATAATGGGGTTCAAATTTTTCCGATCTCCAACACAATTTTATGGCAAAATTTCCAAAATGGCCCCCACAGAGACAAAAAATGTTATATATTGACCATTTTTGGTTGCTCTTGATGTAAGATTTTATGTCTCATGTAAGTTTCTTATTGGGAGAGAGAACATACTATGTATATCACTAATGGTAATGTGGCAGCCATTTTGAAAAAAATCAATATGGCCACCAGAAATGTACAAGTTTCAGTTTTTTCATGTTCAATTCACCCACTGATGATAAATGTTTCAATTACTATTTCTTTCACACCCTTATGCATTAAACTAAAAGTAATGAACCTTAGATGTAAGTTTATTGAAAATGGTCTATTTGTTCAGAGCAATGGTGATGAAGATGATTGCTCTTCAACTTGTAACATATGAAAACATGGTTGTGTTGAAATGTTATTTGTTGAAACAGAGACACAGTATAAGTGAATGGCATGAAATATAAATACTTAACAACAAAATAGCATTTATTATGTATTAGCTCATAATGATGCTGTAATCCACATACAGAATAATTCTGCTTTTATCAACACTAATGGCGAAGGGCCATGTTCTGTTGAGTTTATCATAGACAATGCAGTATAACATTTTTATTTCAATAATCTAAACAATATCATACAATGTATGTTATACAATGTTCACTGTATGTAATAGGCACATCAAGTGTCACCAGAAATAACATCATCATCTTCATCACTATCATCATGAATGTCATGTTCATCACTAACTTGATTGTCACAGTTACATCTTACACCATTGCAATCTATTTTGCATGCACATTTTGTATGTTCAATCACGGCTTGTGGTGCTGGAGTGTTCAGACATCACACAGGCATGTACTGGCCATCTTTTTTGCTGCCAACCATTTTGATCGATAGGTGGCAGCTCTGGACACTTCATTGGATAAGACTTGTCTCTCATTGCCATGAAATTTGCTCTCATGATGTGAGGAAGAAGGGGCTCCTCGTGTAGGTGGTAACATTTCTCCTTCAAGATTTTTTTGACCTGAACAGCTCCCACCGCAAAAGCTGGGATAGATGTTAGACCACATGAAGAATATCGACACACAAAAAATTCTTCCAGCCCCTTAACCTTGTGTGTGGATTGGCGTGAGGTGTGATGAAAGAAGCAGTTGGTAGTTGTTCCATTTATTGACTTGGTTACATTCAGTTACAGGTTATATACATAGTGCTCGTCTAGCTATGCAGACTAGTAAGAGCAGGCTGAGGTCTGGTAGACTCATGGGGAGGATGTCCCTGTCTTATATGAGAAATGCTTAGTCATGCATTAGTCTAGCTATGACACTATGGGTCACCCTTTTAGACATTCAGGTATAGTTATGGGTCAAAATTTTGTGATTTTTGGTGTAGCTATAGGGGTTGAATTGAATGTACATATATTGTTAGTGGAAGTTTCATTTTGTTTGATATACTGAACAGAATGTAGTTTCATTATTCAATAGGTAAATACATGGGTCACTTTTTCATCGTCAAGGTATAGACATGGGTCAATTTTCAATGCCAAATTAGTGTATTGATGATAGGTACCGTTTCGACGTTGGAAACGGCACAGCCAAAACCCCATTTTTACAGAGATGTGAACCCGTCAACGTTAAAATCTTAATCACAGGCATGAAAAATCTTAATTTTCAAGCAAAAAATCTTAATAAAAAATATAAAAATCTTAATAAAATCTCAATGTTTTTCTACTTATAATAAACAATAATAAGGGCAATACTAGTATATTCACTAGTACTGTAAACTAATGTAAGAAGAATGACAAAAAATAACTGGAAAACAATCTAGAATCAATTAAAAAAATCATCAAAAATCCAATAAGAATTGATAAATATTTAGAGTTAGATTAAACAAGCATTTGCCATTTACCTCACTGTCACTTTCGCTTTATCACGCAAGTCCATCAAATGGCATTTGAAGCAGTCATCGTGATTAAAAATAGATAACTGCTTGATACTAGAATCACCCAATATATCGGGCGATGCACACTCTTTTTTCAATGCAGTGATATCATTGTATTTTCTTGAATACTTGTCCCTGTATTTTTGCACCCATACATTACTGGAGAATGCACAAATTCACATATTTTTCAATAATTCTTATCAGTTTCACTATCATATGCAGTTGACAGGTCTTGTTGAAGGTGTAGGTGCATTGTGCACATTACGACAACCAGCAGAAACAGTTAGTCTCGGTCATTGAGGCTGTCTATCGCACGCATAAACTGGGCCTCGCTGATCAAGACTAAATTGTTACAGCACGGTGAAAGCATTTTCAATCGAGTACATTTGGCTGCGCCCTTGGCGACAAAAATGAAAGCAAGTCTTACACGGATGCGTAGTTCAATCAAAAGTACCAAAACCACAAGATTAATAATGGCTTAGCATCGCTTCCCTAGATGCATGCGATGCATCATGCACGTGTCAGCTTCTTCCTGCTTGCAGGAGAGGTCGAACAAATCTGTTGGCTTGTTGCTAAGAACAAAGATCAGCTTTTTATTTGTGGTTAGAAGATGATACCTGTTCCCTTCAGGAATTCTTCTAATTCATAGCCCAGGAGGCGGAAGAGTTGGTCTTTATTCGAAGTCTCCTTCAAGAATTTCTGCCACTCGGCTCCCTTTGGCAGAGGAATCAATTCTGATACTCTGTTCAACCTTCTCCCAGCTGCTGCTGAACGTTTTTCTCTTGTTTGAAGCTTTAAGCTGTCTTCTAGATATATGTGTCCCCATACAGCATCCACCCTTGTGGTGTTGTTGGTGATCTGTTTCTCAAGAATGGTATCAGATGAGTTTTGGTGTAATTGCCTGTTCTATCCTTTGTTACAAGTGCATAGTACATTTCTTTCCCTTACTTTGATTACCTCATTCAAATGCTCTTGGTGATTTCTGGATCCATAATTTCACCCTTGGGTCATCAGAATATTACAATTATAAAAGATCGATCCCATCTCATTGAAGGATTGATAGCTCGACCATCCTCAACGACTTCAAGCATTCCTCTAAGGTGACCAAGAAACTTGTTTTGTTCAGTTTCTGATGCTTCAGGGTGTTCAATGTTGACCTTTCTAGCTGGTGCTAAGAGACATGCACTTTCAAATTCTTCAGTAAGACATAATAATACTTCTGACTTTGACAGTTCTATTACATCTTTCTCTTCCTGTTGACCATATTTCCCTTTTTTAGCACCACTGTCTTCTTTAATGAACTTTATGCTATGTTCCTGACTTTGATCGAGTGCCATGAGTGAGAATTTCTTGCTACTACGTTGGACCACAAATTTCCCATTCACAAAGGCATGCTGAACACCAGGATGAACATCTGGGAGAGTTGCCATGTCTCTGAGGAACACAGGGAGCCACCTGGCATAGTGTGTATGGCCAAATACAAAGAACCAGGGGCAAAGATCTTCTAATGCATTGAGCGTCAAACACCAGTCTCCTGACCTTTGACCACAAACAAATTGAAGTAGTCTGTGACAAACTGGTAGGAGCCTGGATGGAGAGTCTCTTCCCAAACATCAATTGGCTCATGGGGCCCCAATAAGCATCCAGGTATTTTGTATGCTTCAATCTTTTAGCACATGTAAAAAAACTGTCAAATTTCAAATCATTTATCTACTAAATTTTGGATTAGAATTAAGCTTGAAATCACAAACTAAGTGTCCAAAAACAATCCTGTTTCTGCAAGATGGGAAACTGTTTGAGCCTGTATTAGGTATTATGTATGATATTGTAACACAATATGATTCATAGACCTTTTAAATTTCATCTAAAAATAACATCAAAAAATGGATTCCTCACCCCAAAAACATACTGAATGAGGTATCACACACAACTATAGCTTCAAGTATGATTCATCTTTAAATTTCATATTTTTCATGGCGGCCATGTTGGATTTAGGTCTAATGACCCTTTAATTGACCTCTAAATGATAAATGATGTTCAAAAATGAGTTTGCCATCATGAAAAACTATCAAACAAGGTATTACACATGATTACGGGGCCATAGGGTCTAAAAAATTTGTTTACTTGCGATGGTTTTTGAAATCAGTGCACCCATATCCCTAAGTTCATGCAAGTCAGCAACTTGTCACAAAGTGCAAGGAATTACATGATCTCTGGGTGACTCCGCCTGCGTTTGCTGAATCTCATTCTGAATCTCGTGCTGAATCTGGGTATGCTTTCATGAATTTTGTGAATTCTGAGTTGAGTTCGCAATACCTACATACCTCGTGCGTATGATTCTTATGACTTAATCGGAACTTGGGTATTATGTTTTACTTATGAAATCACTGGAAATAAGCTGTGAAAGCGCAAACCTATGCAATCACCATTATATATATAATATGTATACATAAGCTTGGTTGCTTAAGACCCAAACCCTCATATTATGTCTTGTTCACGTGGGCAGAAAATTTAAGGAAAAAAGAATTATTATGAATGATTCTTTATTATGATAATGAATATGATAAATGAATACGAAAGATGGTCATAAGTTTAAAAGAAAATATTGGTATGAGGGACACTTACACAAAAGTGGTATAGAAAGAACTCTATATAGTTCTAGAACACTATAAGCCAAAAGGGCTGTCTCAGTAACATCAAAGGCACGTTCCTGTATAATAATAGAAAAAATGAAACACAAGTTGAATAATAGAAGTATATAAACTATATAACATCTCTGTCACACTTTTCATTGCTGTTAATGATGGCTGATGTAAATCCATGTGCGCAAAGTTCACTTCACTGGACATGATTCGTGATTTAATAAAAATGTTAGTCACTATGGGAATACCAGCAGAGGAACATAGGCGGCGCAAATCCAGCCTCGTAAGCTCATATTTAGTATCAAAAATTGTACAATGATGCTCACAGGACACCTGGGACAGATATTTGGTTGTGTCTTCTAAAATGGATATTTTGATGACAATTCAAATGGCGGATCACAGATAAGGTGTTTGACAGCAGTCTTATGGCAAGCTGCATAGGCTGTATATCGTGTGTTTCTTTGAAAGCGAATAAATGATGGTGTGTCAACTACGCGAATATTTTGCCGATCCCGGAATAAACAACCAATTTTTAAACGATTTTCACTCAATGTAAGTAATCATCTCTATGTGAAATCCGGTTTCAGTAAATTTTACATATGTGTATTAAATGACAAAGCAGACGACAAGTTGCTGGCCCAAGAAACTTTATTGTAAAACAAATTCCCAATCTATTCTAACTACTTGTACAAACCATTATAGTCAAATAATCAAGTAATAATTCACAAACATAGTATAAATTCAAGTAACAATCAGATGAGTTAAGATAATACAGGCAAATGCTGAAACAATCTACAAAATGTAAGTTATTTGTACATAAAATAACCCACAAATAACCATACATCGTAGGAAGTGCAAATTAGTGAAAGTAGATTCTGTGAAAAAAAACTATGTTGTATGCTTCCTAAACGTTAGATTTAGTTACACTAGATATCCTATTAGATCAAACTCAAAGCTGTTTCCGGGGAAAAAAGATAAAAATAGTTCAAGTTTCCCTTATCTTGTGGGCTCATATTTTTAAAGGAAAAACACACACCCCCCCGGCCCCGTGTTCTTGCGTCCAGCTCCCCAATTCTGGTGAAATCTGTTCACCGGGTAAAAGAATAAAGCAGAAGTTTACTGATTTAAACAATCCAAAGGTAGGGGCCTGTAACCAGCATTTGATTTTTTGCAGCCGACTATCGTTCGGCAAAGGGTTGTTTTTCTCCCTTTTTTGGCCGGAGTGAGGTTGGGGCGTGCCAAATGAAAGTTTTTGAGCTCAGATGCTAACCCCAAAACTGGCATTCAGTGGGTTTATCCCGTAATGTTGAATTGTCTGGTAGAAACATGTTTTTGGTTTGGAACAAGAACCCCACCGTTCAATGGCTCAAACAGCCAATTCTTTCAAGTTTATGTGTGGGTTACAACTCAATAACCAATTGGTATAAAGCCCTCCCACGGGAGAAAGCTCCACCTGCGACTCCCGAAGCGCAGTCGGGTAACATAGTGTAGCGGAGGCCCAGATTGGGGCGGCGATAATCAGGCTGATTTGGGGGCGACCCCCACAAGATCGGGAATTTGGGCTGCCCCAGCAATGTCTTGTGGGGGGGGGTTGTTTGAGGGCTGGCGGCGTGATAAACCTAGTCGTATAGACTCTGGCATGGCCCAAAATTGTGCCCCGGCTAATTGGCCATTCAATTTTTTTGGGTGTTTTTTTTGGAAATGCGTTTTTTTTAAAATATAATCTGTAGGCTTTAATGAAAAAAGGTTTTAGAAATGGAAAAAAAGCAAATCTAAATGTCGAAAAGAAAAAGGGGGGAATTAAAAACGAGGGGGAAACTGTTTTTGGGTTCTTTGTGAAACACCGAAATTGATGTTTGGGAATTTGGCAAATATAATTTCATCATACCCAAGGTCTTATTTGATGGTAATGGAGGGCTTTTTCCCACATTGATAAAAGCAAAATCATGGGGGCATTGGGGTTTTTGACAAGTATCCAATCAAATTATTGACCAGAAATCAGAAAAAATGCATTGCACCTCATAAGGGATGGTTTTTGTGGGAAATGGGGGCCAAATTGGAACCGGGTGACTTGGCGCAGCACGTCTTACGCAAAAAAAACAAAGGTCTTCAGGGTATGATGAAATCCCTGTAGTTTTGATAGATATGACTTGATGTTTCCCTTAAGGCATCAACAAAGGGGAAGCGTTTTGGATCTACCCATATGTTATAGTATGAAACAACACACCATTGGAAGGGTTCCTTTAAAAAAAATACTGTCCCATACAAATAAAAAAACAGCTTTTCCCCTATTTTTCTGAGAAAATACGGAAAAAAAAACCCCAATTACCCAAGCGAAATTTCAAAAAGTGAAACCGCCCTTGCCCCCCCACAAAGGGGAAAATTGAATTTCTCCCAAACCCAAAAAGGGCCCCCAACAAATTAAAACAAATTTTTTTGCCCC
>JAGTTF010001393.1:8356-21745 GCA_019095985.1 Streblospio benedicti | reverse complement strand
CGTGGCCTGGGCTGAAGCAGACGGACAATGCCCTGTCCAGGGTGTGAGCCCCGAACGCCACCACCTGTTTGGCTCACTGGGCCATGTTGCCGGGCTCCAGCGGGCACCCTCTGCCAACGCGACTGAGTGGATGACTGTGGGTGGATGTATGTAGATGTATGCTATGTTTAACCAATTGTTCTGTTTTTGAAGCCGGCCTCCGGCCCTCCGGATTGCTTTGGGGTAGGTATAGTTTTCGCGTTGGTACCGGGCCTTCGCCCTGAAAGCCCTGGTCCCATCGTGGAAAACTGGGGGGCGAGTTTAACCTAGTTAGAGTAGGAACCCGAGGCGGGTGGGCTTTAGCGTCCCACCCCAATTAGTTAGGCAATTAGTAGTACTTATTGCCTCGGGGTGCAGTTAGGGAATGCCCCTTTGCTTACGCTCTCCGCTCGGCGGGCGTAGTACGTCCCCGTCCTGTAAAGTAACGTCATTTGGCGTTGATGACGTCAAATGACGTCACAAGTGCGTCATCGCATAACAAATGCGTTGTCGGCTTCAGTTTGAATCTAGCTGTGGGAGGCGGCCACTTAGTAAGGAAACTAGCACCCCAAATCCTTAGATTTGGGGTCCTATAACTATATTCAGACTGCGTCCAGTCTAACGTGTACATACGTAAGACACCCGTGTGTGCGTGTGGATCCGCTTGAGGAGTGGATCTAGGTGAGCTACACGCAGCGACTACGAGGCTCGTGTCGCCAGCACTGGTGCGAAGTCCCTCCTGAGGGCCGTCAATCCAGCCTGGTAAACGTACCAGCCCTCCCAATGCCGGGATCTACTGGTCTGCAGACGGGGTAAGTACCTCAAGTATCTCTTGCAGTTCGTCTACTAGAAGAAAAAGTTTACAATATATATATATATATATATATATATATATATATATATATATATATATATATATATATATATATATATATATATATATATATATATATATATATATATATATATACAGTGGTACAAATACAAGCGGTCACTTTTAAATATATACAAACATTGTCACTACACATCTTTACACAAAATGCTACATATCTTTAAATGTCTTTACATATGCACACACTTGCACACACGCATGCATAATCGCTACCACACACTGCCAGATAATGACGCTACACACACACACACATAATTACAAATAGGAGCTCTATGACAATATATATTACAGAGATTGGGAAGAAAAAAACTGTACAATGGGGGAATCCCCCTTGTAAGTTAAACTAATGGGGGATTTTTTCGATCTATGGGGATTCTTAAAACTATCACAAAGTGATGCGCTTTTCGTTAATTAGATTGATAGTATTTCTAATTGAAACATCAAGTTATTGAAGTAGTGTTTTTCTTTTTTCTGATTGTAAATCACATGATTTTATTAAAAGTATCATAGAAGTAAAAATAATTTTTAATCGTGTGATCCTTCCTATGGAAATCAGCAGGTAGGTCATATGCTTGATGAGGGGTCACACTTTTATCTCCGGGTAAGGGGGGGGGGGGCTGGAGAGAGAGTGGTTTGTGAATTTTGGCAAGGGTCAGTTTTTTCAGAATTTTTCAGTGATATGGAAGGGGCCATAAAATATATATATGATTTCAAAAGAAAGGAGGGGGGGGGATAAAAAAAAGTTACACTTCACTTGATGTCAATTTGACAAAGACGGGATGCAATGTTTTTCAGCATGCATTGAAATAAAAGAGAACTTGAGTTAACACCTAGATTGGTCATATCTCCTGGGAAAGTAGCTAAACAATCATTACAGTCCAGCCAAAATTTTACTTTTCTTTATAGTACAGAAATGGTCAACAGGTAGTAGAACCTACATGTAGTAGTATTATAATGGAATAGTTGTCAAATGTGGCCAATATTTAAAAATGTGAAAACACCACTTTCCAGACTAAAAATAATACCAACTATAAACACAGGTCCACTAAGTACATTTAAGTACATTTGTAATCCCCTCTTGTAACTATAGTATAATCAAACGGGATAACGGGCCATATTCATAAGCTCAGTCTATCAATCTGTATATGCAGCTTGCACAGTGCGTAAAACGATTTTTTTGTTAACTGTCAGAGCATTAATGGTGGTTTTACCCGCTGTTGCTAATTCTAATATTGGTCCCGCAACAATGCCGTCTGCTGCCTTTAAAGCTAGCAGCAAAGGCGCTAGTCTATTAGCAGCAAACGCCAACTGCAGTTTGGAGCAATATTATTACACGGGACGTCACACACTTAATCTGTAATATTAACACAATTCTACTATGAAGGGGAAATGGCGCATCAGTATTATGTGCATGCGGGATTTTTTTAGTTAATGCGCATTTTGCGCATCGCGCATGGTCTTCCTAATCTCTGTATATTGTAACCCAGCTGGTTCACAGGGCCTAAGGCTTACCCTCGGCTTCCGTTTTTGGCTTGTTGTCTAGGGGCCAGCTGAGTGCCCAACGATGAAAACGTGACACTCCTAAGTCGGCAGTGCCGGTCCCTGACAGCGCTACCACTCATGCTCTTCACGAAGGAATAAGGATCTCTGTCGGTGTCCGGCTTCTACATCAAACCCACCTCCGTATCTTCTTCAACTGCCCCACACTGCACCCTATGGCTTGAGCCCCACTTTGTTATCCGAAAAACAAGTTATTATGTGTAATTTATACTACACTTTCACTGCAAGGTCTATTGGGAAGTCTATAGGGTGTGGGGCCTGATATTGAGTTGCATGCTCAGCAGGATGTATCCGGTCCAGCCGGACCAAGTGATATGATGACGGTGAAATTTTGCCCCAACGAAGATAAAGCCTGAACATGCAATTAGGTTGCTGCTAAGTGTGGAGACTAATTATGGGTCACTGCTCAGATGGAGAGAATGACTGGATGTCAGAGCAGGAGGTGAAAGTGAATGAGGTACCAACTCTAAGTCCAACGAGTGGATGCAGATGTGGTGGAACCAGCAGGGCGAAGAGCTACTCTTCCTGTAATGTGGCGACAGGACAATACAGAGTCGGGGAAGCCTGCTGGTTCGCTGATGGACTCCCAGGAGGAGATCCGACAATAATGGAGCAGTAACTAGAAATGATACCAGAGATCTGGATAAGATGGTGACCCTTTTCGTGCAAGATCGAAAACCGACTCAAAACCCTTTGAGTCAACGAAAGTCTGTAGTGGTAGACATCCCAGCCCACTACGGTTAGACAGACGGATAGGCATCCCAGCCTATCCTACCACTCTGAGGAAGAATGGCAGGCATCCTACCCTGTCTACTGCAGTTAGACAAAATGATAGACATCCCAGCCTACCATACCACTTTGTGGCAGAGTAGCAAGCATCCAAGCCTACCACACTGTCAGCGTGCCAGCCATGAATTGAGGAGGATCTCACCAACAAAAAAGAGAACTGCAGCGGGAGCGTCACTAGATAAAGGCAAGAACCTGATATTATTTGAGCGTAGAGCTTACGTATGGGCTGTGTGATAGGAAGCACACGCTTAGAATCAGACAAAATGTACTTTACCATCGTGTAAACGATTTTAGGTTTAAAGTGTCCATCCATTCACTAAAAAACTCCTTAATACTTAATTTTACAAGCATTTCAAAGCATTTTCCTAAAAAAATCAATGATCTAAGGTTGCACGTTTAGTAGTAACATTTAACCAAAAGCACACGTTTTTTCCAGCTTTGAAACGGTCTGTAATACACGTGCAATTTGACTTATGACGTCAGCATGTTGTTTACGTCTAGACAGTGCATACTGGGAAATTGTAGGCTTTTGTGAATGGAGTTTTACCGCACAACGCAAATCTCTGTTAATAATGGATATTTGAGGCTGTGAAACATAGCTGTATATATAATTATGTGTCGTGCAAGAAGAACACTTCATTGTGAAACGGATATTAACCTATTAAAGTTGGGCGGTGATTCCCAAGCCATAGATTTCAGTAGAGCCAGACGGCTTGTGACAGAAGTAGTCTAGTCATGTGGTGTCTTCTAATCATGTGGGTTAAGCCTTGAATGCTCGTCTTGTGAGAACAAAACTCAGAAGTCGCCTGTCAACATCGATGATGCCAAAGGTATCAGTAATGTATGCTTGTGCTGCTTTTATTTGATCATACAATGTGGTTTAGTAGATCTCGACACAATGACATCTTATTCTTCCTAGACTAGTATATTCACAGTGGATTTCTGTAGATCTAAAAGACTAAGCTCTTGGAATTTTGCACATAATGTGACCAGCAAAATAAATATGAATTTTTAATATTTGACTTTTAATGCAAGGTAATACAAAAAACAAGAGCAATTTATACCCTAGTGTTGCTATTTTACTGATGTGCAATCAATCTGAACCGTTTCAGATTGATTGCGCAGCACTAAAACAGCAACATATCTATGTGTGAATTGCTCCTGTGATACAAAACATTGGGCCAATTGTTCTTGTGTCATGAAGAAAATTGACAACCATGATGGTGAATATTATAAAAATGAAAATAACTGCAGTGACTTGATAATTGATAGATCAAGCAGAATTAAAAATGGTCAATATTAATCTTGTTTATTGAAGATTATATTATACACAATATTTATTTACAATATTTTAAATATAAATTTTTAATGTTTGCTTTAGAATCAATTTGTGAATTATCTCATAATGAAAGGTATTACTCAATTACCAGGTGTAAAGTTAAAAGAAAAAGAAGTGATATCACAGGTTTATCAATCACAGTTTTTAAAAATCACTGCTTTCTAAAATCACATGGAGACTGTCACTGTGACGATCTAACTTTTGTTCAAATACATTCAAAACCTTTGTAAGATAATCTAATCTGTATAGGATTATGACTATTTAGCGCAGTGTCCTGGGCTATCTGCCCTTCCTAAAACAGTATGTTTTATTTGAAGTGTAAAATTTGCACTGAAACACTGCTATCTCTTACAATTATCAAAATACCTGCGTAGATGATAAAATTCATAAGTATAAATCAGTTGAGTTGTTGAATGGAAAATCAAAACCTAGGTAGGTGCAAAAACACAAACTTAAATAGTCACCAAACATTAACAGCCTGTGTAAAGTAGGTCTAAGATGGACCAAAATCACAAAATTAAATTGTCACAAAATAATTTAGAGATGAAAATCGCAAAATTTAATAGCCATGAAATATTCTAGCCTTACAGTACACATGGCCAGAAAAATTTGAATTGCTAATTCTCAAATCTAAGTTACTGATTGTCTATTTAGGATCAGCAACCTAGTTGAAAGGAAACTGGATCGTATATAATTGGATCATATTACCATTCTGAACTGTTTGGTTCCCAGTAATCTTGACTGCTATCCATTACAGTTGACATATCAGAGAAAGTATCACATATGCTGTTTGCCTCGACATTCAGATTATCCTCTTTTGGGTTTACCAGTATGTTGCACTGTACAGCAGCATCCTGTGTATATTTATTGAGGCTTGGGTTCCAGCATTACTGTTTTGTACTGACACTTGACAGCCTATGAAATGATTGAATTTGACAAAATATTGAATCCGAAAGCATGTTATCTAATCAGTTACCTATACCAAATCCTACCTCCCATCCAGTACAGAGGAAAAAAGAATTTTCACTTTGAAATGTAAACACCAGTTTATTTTAGATTACAATGAATGAATTGAAGTATAACTACATGTATATCTAAATCAAACAAACTGAAAAATGCTTATTTGCATTTATACATTTAATAAAATAAAGACTGGGGTATTGTCTAGATCTAAAATGTTTCATTCTTCAAGTATGTGCATGTATATCAATGAAATCATATGTATTTGAAAAAAACTATTTGATTGAAATATATGTAAATAGCTGCAAAGTAATAAATGTACAGTAAGTGATTTAGTGGATGTTTTTCTTTGAGGTCTCTAATACAGCAAAACTAAGATGCTGGGTTGGTGAAACAGATTGTGCAAATTCCACAAGCTATCTTTATTTACTAATGGTCCAGTATGTTTCCATTAGATAAGATTCAAAATATATGTAAATCTATAGCATGATATGAAGTGTGGTCGATACTTTTGACAATACACTTGCGAATAATCAACAAGCCGTTATACCATGGTTATACTGTAAATTTCCAACGACCTAGATTTAATTCCCGTTTAGTGGCTTGAATCTAGAACTAGGTGCAATCAATATTTGGTGGGTAAAATGACACACGCGTTTGAAGCAGTTTTCTGTCTGAACTTAGGCCTAGGGGCCCACTGTGTTGTACCTTGACCGGGGAATTATGTAAATGACAAGATTTCTATGGAGACATTCACAGTAGAGTGGCAGGGATTTTTAACTTACATTTGGAGGGTTAATGTATGGCACGGAGCCAGCAATCAGTGCGGGGGTTTGTTTCTGAAGCCTAATCTCTATGATAGCTCGAGTTGTTGTTCATTAAAATGTAACCTGATGACATCTCCCCAC
This sequence comes from Streblospio benedicti, assembly GCA_019095985.1. Taxonomy (NCBI): domain Eukaryota; kingdom Metazoa; phylum Annelida; class Polychaeta; order Spionida; family Spionidae; genus Streblospio; species Streblospio benedicti. Next base: position 15,279 of record JAGTTF010001393.1, on the reverse strand, counting down.
GCAAAAATTCAAACCATGTGTTGTTTGTAACACCTGTTAAGTGCAGCCTCGTACGTAAAATCTTTATGCCTTATGTAGCGTTGTACGCTTTTGGAATAAAGGATGGAATAAAACGGCCGCTACAATCTGTCTACGTCACAGTTATTCATAATTGTTTACATTTTTTGCCGATCTTAACATACGATGCCCGCACGATAAAGGCTGCAGGAATCAGATTTTTTTCAGGTTTGAAATCTAGGTGACCTACTTATACGACGTATAGACTGTTTCACGTTTACGTGGTTGAGCAATGTTATCAACCTATATGGTAGTTAGCTACAACATATCAATATAATGCACTAACATAACTAATTGCTAAACATAATGAATGGACACGGCTTGTCTTTTTGTTTATTTATTTACAGTTAGGACTGAGTTTCCAGCAGAGAAGAAATGGCATAAATACATCATTTTGGAATCATGTCCAATTATGGGAGTTATATTTAAATCATTATCAACCCACTCCATCTTGAGTTTGCATTAATGACAGAGCACAGTATACAAGTGATCTAATAATTATATCCTCACAAACCTCAACATGAATTATGAAACGAGTCTCAATCATTAAAGTTTCTGACCTACCGATATTGTTTGGCTACCAGACCAGAGTATCAACCATCATGTTCCCTATGTGTGATGCACCGCACTTATGGAGGAACTTGCCAAATCGGACTGGAACCCAGCCCACTGGCACTCTACGCTTGCGTCGCGAAGAATAAATCAGGGGGTCTGGTGTATGCACCAAACTCTAATACAAATATATGACTGAGTCAAACACAACATATACTGCTCATTGAGATAACGCATCTGCATGCCTACCAGCATCCATGCAGTCCCATGGCAACAGACCTCTACCGCTGTTCACTGTTGCTAAATGGACTATGGTCCGGACTATCTAGTCTAAATAGGCTCATCTGTTGAGAGCAGCGATCCCATTTACAATGGTGTATGGTCACAATGTTATTTCAGAACTAGCATGGAGCCAACACACTAGCAGAATCATTTTACCAGACTGAGTTGTGTTAACATTACATAAAGAAAATAAACACACACCAGTGCACCCCTCTACCCACGGAAGATGCTATTTGGCATGACCCGGGCGGGGTTCTGCAAGGCCGTGATCCTGCGAGATTCTCTCGCCAAAATAATAATAATCTTGCATGAAATTTCCAGTAGTTGTGATAATTCTCACACTCTAAATTTGTTATTTTATTTGGTATATTAATTTTGGTTAGTTTTACGATCTCTCAATTTCCGACCAGCATGGCCGCCATGTTTGTAGAAGTAGTACTTTCCTCATCAAATTGTCGACCTGAATAAATCTTGTTGTGCTAGTCTCAGCACGCTAAAAATAACAAAAAGCTTGTTGTGCAGTTCACGTGTGAGAAAGCTGAAGATGGCAGACGAGAAATGTAAACAATGTTCTATTTTGAGTTTTCTCCAAAAAAAAGAAACTCAGAACCTGATGTAAATAATGATGATACACCAAATGAGCAAACAAGCTGATAGGAAACGAGTGCACACGAAATGACACCCGAAATAAAGAAACAATGTAGCTCCCTTTAGCAAAAAACAATGGCATCTCCCACTCCCAGTACTACTATTAAAAACTGCGAATTTCCAATTGAAGTGGTTGCGTGATTACTCGTGGGCTTAGTTATGATACCAACAAAATTTTTATGACATGCAACTTGTGTATAAAGTATGGCAAGACAAATTCATTTACAAGTTCCATTACTAATTTTAAAACCACCACACTTGATCGACATGCAGTTACTGCTGATCACAAAGAAAGCATTATGGCAGAAGAAAAAACTGCAGAAGTAGTTGGATAAACTTAAACTGCAGAAAGGACCCAAATTATAAGATCAATAACTTTCCAGGCCAGATCCGGTCTGCGTGAAAACCTCGCCTGGTCTTGGTCCTGGCACGGTCCTTGACCAGGGTCCACGGTATCTGAAACAAGCAAACATTCAAATCGAGCAGCCAACAAACGCACAGGACTTCATCTTTTTGCCTGTATCAAAATAAAACATGCAAGGACGGGGTGAAGTTATCAAATTATAAAACTACAGAGCAAACAGACAGCCCTTCACAGTGCATTATAAGAGCATCGCCGAAACAAACCTTCAGGGAGTAAACTCCCTTAACTGCACCTAGTATCCCAAATCTTTCTCACATGCCCTTTTGATCTTAAGGATCTTACTGTCATCCCTAGAGTGCCACCAACACTAGGCAGACGTGAGTGACGCGGTTGTCCTATCACACTCCACCCAAGGGAGGGTCATCGAGCAGGAGGCTGATTTGGAGCGGGTCGGGGTAAGGGACTACCTCGCCAAGCTCGCCATCACCCAACGACTCTAGTCCCTCACTTGAGGAGAAGTCCATTGATTCCACCCTCGCAAGTTCCTCCCGCACCGCCGAGCTCATCGACGTGCTGGAGGTACCCGCCAGGAGGCCGGAAGCAAATGGACTATTGTGTGAACTTTCGGTTGTCTCGGTGCTAGCTGATGTCTTTGGTGAACCGGGCCGGCCAGGAGCCGCCGACAATTGACGCCTGTCCCGGATGTCCACAGGATTCTCCTGAACGGACTGGACGTGGACGTCAATGTCAGTAGTTGCCTGAGTCAGCCTGCTTGCGGTTGTCCCCACGGTGGTCTGCGGTTCACTTCGGTGCTGAGCAGTTACGGTGTGCGGTTGTCCTGGTTCGGTTGTCTCGAGTCCAGTGCCATGGGGCAGGAGGGCCTTGAGTGACCCAGACACAGATGCCATTGCCTTAGACATTACTGTCATGTTGATGGCATTCTGCTTCTGGTGGCCTACCATGTCACTCATGGACTTATTATTGCGAGCGTTCTCAGCCTGTTCTGATTTAAGTGTCTGCCTGAGGGCGTCCACCTCCTGATGGAGACGGTCACTCTCAGAGCAGTCACTCTCAGAGCCAGACTTCGGGAACCCCACATGCTCGATGCAGGAAGTGGCAAACGGCAAACAGTGGGCCAACTCTTCCCGGCGACTATGATGCGCACCCTGCCCAGGCAAGCTGGGAGCGATGACGGCATCGTAAGCCTGGTTAAGTCGGTCCACTGTGAGCATATACCATTCCTGCATGAGTTGGTGGGGGCGACTGGAGGGGTCGGCACGGATTTTGCCTGTACTCTTTTCTGCCAACTGGCGTCCCAACTGACTCCCAGTGCTTGCTGCATGAACCGGTCGGTCCCAGTCTTTGGCAAAGAGGTCGCGTGACGCCAACGTCTCCAAGTGGTTGTCCTCATTCGGGCGGAGTCGGACCTCCATAGCTCCAGGGGTGTGGCGCAGGCGTGCGTCCCCGGCGGGGGGAGCGATACTACCTGGCCAGCCCTTAGATTCTGGATGACCTTCTCCTGGTTTAGTGCAGTTGTCTTGGCAGCTTCCAATGCCTGGGTCATCTCTGTTCAGGGTCCCTTGGAGCTGGAGGTTGATGCGTTGGCATCTTTCCAACTCATCGGTTACCCTGTGGAGTACACCACTCGACGCTTTCAGCTGCTCTTCGGTCCTCCTTTGCAAATCCTTAGCCGCCATTAGTTGGGCAGCCAGCTCTGTCTCTCGTACCTTGGCCGTAGCGAGAGCCTGCTGGTGCTTAGCCAATGTGGCCCGGTTGTCCGTTTCCATTTGAGTTTTTGAGGGTTTCCAGCCTTCATATTTCCCCCGTAGATGGACCATCTCCGTGGACTTACACGGTTGTTTTGCGTCTGGGGGGCTTATACTGAAGGCCCCTCTTCGTGCACGGTTCTTTGTCCAGCCACCCTGCTAGTGGTCACCTGTGGCTCCAGGGCCGTAGCCAGATGAGCCACTGTGGCGACCTTCACAGGGGAAGGACATGGGAGGTTTGGTTTCACGGGTCTAGGTTTGCCATGGTTTGGGTTTGGAGCGGTCCCGGACTTTGCGGGTTCACGAGCAGTCTCGGTCACTTTTTACAAGTGACTCCGACCCCTCATCGCCCACGTTCTCCTTGACCGCCTTTGCCCTTGCTTTGGCCCTTTGCTTCTTGTGAAGCCAGGCCCGTTTTCGTTGCTGTTTCCTGGTTTCCCAATGACTCGGGGGACGCAGGGGTCGCCGGTGTGCTTCCCCCATCCCAGGTCCTGTCTCCCCTGATGCCCTCACCACGGTTGATGAGGTGGCAGGCTTGGAGTCGTCGATCTTCTGTTTGGTGCATTTGGTCGCCTTTGGAGGACCAAGGAGGTCTCCCAGCCTTGGCCAACAGTGTAGCCTCCAGAGACCGGGTCTCTGAGGCCGAACTGGAGGCTTCCGGCTTAGCCTTGCCATGGTTCTCGGGGTTTCCGTTCAGCAGCTTGAGTGGAATTCGTACTACCATGGAAGGACGTACTGGGCCAGCCGGTTTGCTGTCAGTACGCTCCTTCCCCACTGTGGTAAGCTGCTTTGAGGTCATCAGGTTCGAAGTCGTAGAGGGGCACACGCCATCTGGTCCCACACCCGAGGGCTCGGTTCCATGACGTGTGTCCCCCACTACTCTCATGGTTGTCGCAGTCAGGGCAACATTGGGGGAAAGTGCACACGCCATCTGGTCCCGTACCCAAGGGTGGGGGTCCATGACGTGGGTCCTCCAACACTTGTGCGATTGTCTTAGGTTCAGCAGTCACTGAAGCATTTGCACTGCTAGGTCCCAAGTGTAGGTCCCCCACCGCAGAGTTGTTCCTCCAGCAAGAGTTGTTCCAGGTTCAGTGGAGAAGGAGGCCCACCGGCCACGAAGAGTGGTGTCGGCACCACCCGCGTCCTCAGCAGGCGTGCAGATGGACGTAGCAGCTGGTCCAGTAGTGTTGTTGTCACTGGTTCAGCTATCCACGTTCATCACAGCCCCATCCTCCGTTTCCATGGTCATATCGGTTGTCCGTGCCAAATCCGTTCTGTTTGTTCTTTCCATTGCTGTTCTGCTTGTCCTTGTACAGCAGTCCCCTTCCCCCTCGGTATCGCTGCTCGATGAAGAAGTACTGCTGTCGAACCGAGCCGGTGCTCAGATCCTTTTGTTCTCTGGCAGGATGTTACCCTCCATAGCCCTTTGACGGGGCTACGGTTGGTAACAGCATGACTTCTAGACAAAATGCACAGCAGACTGTACACCTCTGTTTCCAAAATCAAACTGGCCGAGTTTCAAGGCTTGATTTGCGAAGTCACATTTTTGGTACGTCAAACCGGATAAAACAAGACAAAACCAGATAAAAACTGGATAAAACAGAACAAGACCAGATAAAATTAATTCGTACACTTTATATTCGAGGTAACAGTCTGATTAGTACTTTTAAGCATTGCTCTGATGATGTTAAGGTACAGCTCTTTAAGAGTTACTGCACAAGTATATATTGTTGTAATTTATGGTCTAATTTTAGTCAAGATGTTTACAGAAGGATCAGATCTGCTTTTAATAGAATTTTTCGTTTATTGATGAATTTATATCATCGCATCAGTATATCTGCTACTCTCTTGCAATATGGTATTAATCATTTTGATATTCTAATTAGAAACAATGTAACTAGTTTTATTAAGAGATTGGAGGTCTCTGACAATACTATCTTACTGAATATTACTGCATCTACTTTTATACAAACAGTGCTATTTACTGACACTGGAAGAATATTATATACTGATTTAGCTGTACCATATGTTTACTTTAGTCAATTTTAGCTAGTTAGCTATTCCATGTATATAACTTGTATATTTTTACCTTCTTTACTATGATTATATGTTACACTTTTGTGTACCGTTATTATCGAAATAAAATATTCTTATTCTTATTCTTATTCTTAAAACAAAAGCCATACGTTCCAGACAATGGTCCTACGTCTTGTCAATTCCAAGAACTGTCCTATAACCAGGCTACAGGACAAGTGCAAAGCACCTGCCAGATGTTCGCAGAGGTCATGACCCTAGAGCTAAGTCATTTCACCTCCTACGTCAAGCAGGTGTCTCAAAAACACCAACCCCAGTCCAGACGAGTTCCACGAGTTTTGCTGGGCACGATTTGGCCCATTAATCATATCCTAAATGTCTGTTTTTTTACACCAGTAGTCCGCTTTCACAGGTTATAACCACCCGTAGGTGATTTCCCCTCATGGTGTTGACCACCGTGCACGGTGTGGAACTGATAACGACACGTCTGTATGATTGCAGGTTTATTCCATCTCTGATCCGTCGTGGCATCCCCGGCTCTCAGCTAGCGTCCTTTAGACTCTAGCTCTCTGTGCTCATGCAGTGTGGCAGTGACTCATTAGTCCACGAGGGACTGTGAACCACTGCCACATTTTCCCCTTAAAGATAGAAAAAAGCTTTTCTATAATTACTTTTGTTATAATTTAGAAAATGCATGAGCGAGGTTGTGAGCCAAGGAACCCCATACGGTTAGTAAATAATACATACATATAGCATATAAATATTGGTACAATATTTGACACATTGTGCGTTAATCATTATACATTTTATAGATATTATCTTAAAATTATAATTAAATGATTACCTTACAATGATCTATAAATGGACATTGGATCGCATTCGCATTGATGGTAAAGGCAAGGTAAGGTCACATGTGACAACGACAGTCATGAATATAAACGTAACAGTAGAGAAAACATTGACAAATATTATTAATGAAACAATTTCATGGCATGATATTTGAGCACCAGTTCCGATTGATAGCAGTTTTGACGTTTTTTATTACACTACGATTAATTATGGCAATTATATGCAATAATGCATGATTTAACTTAGGTAATCCCATAACTCAATTTAGGGAAACCATTGACAAATATTATTACAATCTTAGGCAAGGCTTTCATAAATAATAATTTTATGATGATAGGTCCTTATATCATTATTTATATAGAATTTAACGA
>JAGTTF010001387.1:0-17827 GCA_019095985.1 Streblospio benedicti | reverse complement strand
ATGCCAACTGTGATGCTGCCGAATAACGTTTTGACGCACGTCTTGCAAGAATTCAAACGTTTGAAGCATCAGAATGCAATTGTTTGGATAGCAGAAGATTTTTTTCCTCGTCTCCAAGCTGACACCATCAATTGGCTCGTTGGTCTAGGGGTATGATTCTCGCTTTGGGTGCGAGAGGTCCCGGGTTCAAATCCCGGACGAGCCCAATCTTTATGCAAAATCAGCTTGGCCATGAAGAGATTTCTTCATAACAGGGACCCTGTAGGAAAGAGCAAAACCCCCTATAGTACGAGTGTCGTGTTGGCATGAATTGCTGAACTTTTACTCTACTTTGAGGTGTTTGAGGTGGCTACACACTAGCACAACTCAAAATCCTCTGGGCTCGTCCGGGATTTGAACCCGGGACCTCTCGCACCCTAAGCGAGAATCATACCCCTAGACCAACGAGCCAACACATCGGTGCACACGAGTGCCGTCGTTTCGCACGCTTTAGGCACTCTTTCGTCTCATTTTCATGCATTTTTGGTACTGGTACAGCGATATTAATTGCAATTTAGCGAGATTTTGACGTTATTCTGCATGTGTCAGCCGCTGGCTCGTTGGTCTAGGGGTATGATTCTCGCTTCGGGTGCGAGAGGTCCCGGGTTCAAATCCCGGACGAGCCCAAAGGAGGTTTTCGAAAACAATATCAGATTCTTCCACGAGCATTGCCAGCCAAAAACGCATCAACAGATCGCTTCCCCACACCATAGAGTCCTTAATCTCAACACGGGCGTTTTGCTGACGTCTTGGTCTATTCTTACCACGCCTAGAAATGCCAGGAAGACGCCATTGACGCGGCGGCGAGCAACACGACACGTGGCCATATCACCGTCCCAGATGGTCTAGTGGTTAGGATTCGGCGCTCTCACCGCCGCGGCCGGGGTTCGATTCCCCGTCTGGGAGAAGCTTTTGCATTTTGAACTTAAACTGATAACATTGGTGCCTCGAGTTGTATGCCTAAACTACTCCAAATACCTGTGTCTTATTGTTTTGCACAATACTCTTCTTTTCAGATATGCACAAAATGCTTAATATGTCTAAAAAAGTACCAACCTTGAACAAATTCGTGCCTCCTGCTAGCTGGTTTCCAGGCTCACTGTTTCTGAATCGCCAAACGTAAGAGATCTTACGTGAAACGTAACTTTTTACGTGAAACGTAAATATATAACTGCTATTTCCTAGAGAAACTTACGCTAGGCGTGATCCAGATCCAGGAGACCATCTGAGACATACATATGGCTTTTTATGCCTTGTGCTTATCGTGGTTTAATGATTCAGACGTGCAATAGCCTCCTATACCCCCCCTCCCCCAAACACACACAAATACGTGGTTGATAAGTTATTGCTTGTGGGATTGTTTAATAATATGAATGCTAATAGGGAGGGGGAGGGGGGTGGTCTACTATGTAATTGCCTGCCTGTTTAGCTGTCTGTGCCTGTCCGATTGATTGATTGATTGATTGCTTGATACTAGCTGGACTCTTAGGCAGGATTTATGTCACATGACTAGAAAATTGTTGAAACATTTGATACTGTGTGATAAGCCTCTAGTAACTAACGAGTATTGGTATTATTGTTGCTTGCAATATATATGTTCTGTAGTTTTGTGCCCATGTTCTCCATTTAAAAGCTCTTCTTCCCTTGTACATATCGAGCCCGGTTAGCTCAGTCGGTAGAGCATCAGACTTTTAAGAGATACCGAATTCTCAAAGTAATCTGAGGGTCATGGGTTCAAGTCCCATATCGGGCGCAATGGATTTTGAATAATACCTTGACTCTGAGATGATGTGGACTCCGTGAGCTTGAACATACCTAGTCTTAAGGACCAGGAAGACTCTGTGAAGAGCTGAGCGCTACAGAGGGTACTCATAGCACCAAGACAGGACTTGCTGTAGGGGGATTTTGCTATTTAGCATGGCTGTGCACACTACTGGACATGGAGGCGTGTGGTACAGTTGATGCTTTAACGTGTATCACTTACTTTTTCATACACAACTTGCGTATGCAAGGCGTCTAAATAGCCTGGGGCAGGTCATCATCTAGTACTGGTCGTCAAGCTGCGTTGAAATCCGCCATACAGTTATGGCGGCCAACCCGTGATAGCTCAGTTGGTAGAGCGGAGGACTGTAGTGGTATCTAACTGTAGTGATCCTTAGGTCGGCGGTTCGACTCCGTCTCGCGGGAGTGGATACACTTTTTACTTGGCCAAGTTGGCTGAGAGTGGAGTGATGTCCCCACTCTTGCTCTTGCACACACACACACACCTGTTGCAGTGGTGGCAGGAGGGGGGACGTTGGTGGACATGCCAACTGTGATGCTGCCGAATAACGTTTTGACGCACGTCTTGCAAGAATTCAAACGTTTGAAGCATCAGAATGCAATTGTTTGGATAGCAGAAGATTTTTTCCTCGTCTCCAAGCTGACACCATCAATTGGCTCGTTGGTCTAGGGGTATGATTCTCGCTTTGGGTGCGAGAGGTCCCGGGTTCAAATCCCGGACGAGCCCAATCTTTATGCAAAATCAGCTTGGCCATGAAGAGATTTCTTCATAACAGGGACCCTGTAGGAAAGAGCAAAACCCCCTATAGTACGAGTGTCGTGTTGGCATGAATTGCTGAACTTTTACTCTACTTTGAGGTGTTTGAGGTGGCTACACACTAGCACAACTCAAAATCCTCTGGGCTCGTCCGGGATTTGAACCCGGGACCTCTCGCACCCTAAGCGAGAATCATACCCCTAGACCAACGAGCCAACACATCGGTGCACACGAGTGCCGTCGTTTCGCACGCTTTAGGCACTCTTTCGTCTCATTTTCATGCATTTTTGGTACTGGTACAGCGATATTAATTGCAATTTAGCGAGATTTTGACGTTATTCTGCATGTGTCAGCCGCTGGCTCGTTGGTCTAGGGGTATGATTCTCGCCTCGGGTCCCGGGTTCAAATCCCGGACGAGCCCAAAGGAGGTTTTCGAAAACAATATCAGATTCTTCCACGAGCATTGCCAGCCAAAAACGCATCAACAGATCGCTTCCCCACACCATAGAGTCCTTAATCTCAACACGGGCGTTTTGCTGACGTCTTGGTCTATTCTTACCACGCCTAGAAATGCCAGGAAGACGCCATTGACGCGGCGGCGAGCAACACGACACGTGGCCATATCACCGTCCCAGATGGTCTAGTGGTTAGGATTCGGCGCTCTCACCGCCGCGGCCGGGGTTCGATTCCCCGTCTGGGAGAAGCTTTTGCATTTTGAACTTAAACTGATAACATTGGTGCCTCGAGTTGTATGCCTAAACTACTCCAAATACCTGTGTCTTATTGTTTTGCACAATACTCTTCTTTTCAGATATGCACAAAATGCTTAATATGTCTAAAAAAACCACCAACCTTGAACAAATTCGTGCCTCCTGCTAGCTGGTTTCCAGGCTCACTGTTTCTGAATCGCCAAACGTAAGAGATCTTACGTGAAACGTAACTTTTTACGTGAAACGTAAATATCTAACCGCTATTTCCTAGAGAAACTTACGCTAGGCGTGATCCAGATCCAGGAGACCATCTGAGACATACACATGGCCTTTTATGCCTTGTGCTTATCGTGGTTTAATGATTCAGACGTGCAATAGCCTCCTATACCCCCCCTCCCCCAAACACACACAAATACGTGGTTGATAAGTTATTGCTTGTGGGATTGTTTAATAATATGAATGCTAATAGGGAGGGGGAGAGGGGGGGGGGTGCTCTGCTATGTAATTGCCTGCCTGTTTAGCTGTCTGTGCCTGTCCGATTGATTGATTGATTGATTGATTGGCTTGGTACTAGCTGGACTCTTAGGCAGGATTTATGTCACATGACTAGAAAATTGTTGAAACATTTGATACTGTGTGATAAGCCTCTAGTAACTAACGAGTATTGGTATTATTGTTGCTTGCAATATATATGTTCTGTAGTTTTGTGCCCATGTTCTCCATTTAAAAGCTCTTCTTCCCTTGTACATATCGAGCCCGGTTAGCTCAGTCGGTAGAGCATCAGACTTTTAAGAGATACCGAATTCTCAAAGTAATCTGAGGGTCATGGGTTCAAGTCCCATATCGGGCGCAATGGATTTTGAATAATACCTTGACTCTGAGATGATGTGGACTCCGTGAGCTTGAACATACCTAGTCTTAAGGACCAGGAAGACCTGTGAGAGCTGAGAGCGCTACAGAGGGTACTCATAGCACCAAGACAGGACTTGCTGTAGGGGGGGATTTGCTATTTAGCATGGCTGTGCACACTACTGGACATGGAGGCGTGTGGTACAGTTGATGCTTTAACGTGTATCACTTACTTTTTCATACACAACTTGCGTATGCAAGGCGTCTAAATAGCCTGGGGCAGGTCATCATCTAGTACTGGTCGTCAAGCTGCGTTGAAATCCGCCATACAGTTATGGCGGCCAACCCGTGATAGCTCAGTTGGTAGAGCGGAGGACTGTAGTGGTATCAAACTGTAGTGATCCTTAGGTCGGCGGTTCGACTCCGTCTCGCGGGAGTGGATACACTTTTTACTTGGCCAAGTTGGCTGAGAGTGGAGTGATGTTCCCACTCCCACTCTTGCACACACACACACACCTGTTGCAGTGGTGGCAGGAGGGGGGGACGTTGGTGGACATGCCAACTGTGATGCTGCCGAATAACGTTTTGACGCACGTCTTGCAAGAATTCAAAACGTTTAGCATCAGAATGCAATTGTTTGGATAGCAGAAGATTTTTTCCTCGTGTCCATCAATCGGCTAGTTGGTCTAGGGGTATGATTCTCGCTTTGGGTGCGAGAGGTCCCGGGTTCAAATCCCGGACGAGCCCAATCTTTATGCAAAATCAGCTTGGCCATGAAGAGATTTCTTCATAACAGGGACCCTGTAGGAAAGAGCAAAACCCCCTATAGTACGAGTGTCGTGTTGGCATGAATTGCTGAACTTTTACTCTACTTTGAGGTGTTTTGAGGTGGCTACACACTAGCACAACTCAAAATCCTCTGGGCTCGTCCGGGATTTGAACCCGGGACCTCTCGCACCCTAAGCGAGAATCATACCCCTAGACCAACGAGCCAACACATCGGTGCACACGAGTGCCGTCGTTTCGCACGCTTTAGGCACTCTTTCGTCTCATTTTCATGCATTTTTGGTACTGGTACAGCGATATTAATTGCAATTTAGCGAGCGAGTTTGACGTTATTCTGCATGTGTCAGCCGCTGGCTCGTTGGTCTAGGGGTATGATTCTCGCTTCGGGCGAGAGGTCCCGGGTTCAAATCCCGGACGAGCCCAAAGGAGGTTTTCGAAAACAATATCAGATTCTTCCACGAGCATTGCCAGCCAAAAACGCATCAACAGATCGCTTCCCCACACCATAGAGTCCTTAATCTCAACACGGGCGTTTTGCTGACGTCTTGGTCTATTCTTACCACGCCTAGAAATGCCAGGAAGACGCCATTGACGCGGCGGCGAGCAACACGACACGTGGCCATATCACCGTCCCAGATGGTCTAGTGGTTAGGATTCGGCGCTCTCACCGCCGCGGCCGGGGTTCGATTCCCCGTCTGGGAGAAGCTTTTGCATTTTGAACTTAAACTGATAACATTGGTGCCTCGAGTTGTATGCCTAAACTACTCCAAATACCTTTGTCTTATTGTTTTGCACAATACTCTTCTTTTCAAAGATGCACAAAATGCTTAATATGTCTAAAAAAGTACCAACCTTGAACAAATTCGTGCCTCCTGCTAGCTGGTTTCCAGGCTCACTGTTTCTGAATCGCCAAACGTAAGAGATCTTACGTGAAACGTAACTTTTTACGTGAAACGTAAATATCTAACCGCTATTTCCTAGAGAAACTTACGCTAGGCGTGATCCAGATCCAGGAGACCATCTGAGACATACATATGGCCTTTTTTATGCCTTGTGCTTATCGTGGTTTAATGATTCAGACGTGCAATAGCCTCCTATACCCCCCCTCCCCCAAACACACACAAATACGTGGTTGATAAGTTATTGCTTGTGGGATTGTTTAATAATATGAATGCTAATAGGGAGGGGGAGAGGGGGGGGGTGCTCTGCTATGTAATTGCCTGCCTGTTTAGCTGTCTGTGCCTGTCCGATTGATTGATTGATTGATTGATTGATTGCTTGGTACTAGCTGGACTCTTAGGCAGGATTTATGTCACATGACTAGAAAATTGTAAAAACATTTGATACTGTGTGATAAGCCTCTAGTAACTAACGAGTATTGGTATTATTGTTGCTTGCAATATATATGTTCTGTAGTTTTGTGCCCATGTTCTCCATTTAAAAAAACTTCTTCCCTTGTACATATCGAGCCCGGTTAGCTCAGTCGGTAGAGCATCAGACTTTTAAGAGATACCGAATTCTCAAAGTAATCTGAGGGTCATGGGTTCAAGTCCCATATCGGGCGCTACAATGGATTTTGAATAATACCTTGACTCTGAGATGATGTGGACTCCGTGAGCTTGAACATACCTAGTCTTAAGGACCAGGAAGACTCTGTGAAGAGCTGAGCGCTACAGAGGGTACTCATAGCACCAAGACAGGACTTGCTGTAGGGGGATTTTGCTATTTAGCATGGCTGTGCACACTACTGGACATGGAGGCGTGTGGTACAGTTGATGCTTTAACGTGTATCACTTACTTTTTCATACACAACTTGCGTATGCAAGGCGTCCTAAATAGCCTGGGGCAGGTCATCATCTAGTACTGGTCGTCAAGCTGCGTTGAAATCCGCCATACAGTTATGGCGGCCAACCCGTGATAGCTCAGTTGGTAGAGCGGAGGACTGTAGTGGTATCAAACTGTAGTGATCCTTAGGTCGGCGGTTCGACTCCGTCTCGCGGGAGTGGATACACTTTTTACTTGGCCAAGTTGGCTGAGAGTGGAGTGATGTTCCCACTCTTGCTCTTGCACACACACCTGTTGCAGTGGTGGCAGGAGGGGGGACGTTGGTGGACATGCCAACTGTGATGCTGCCGAATAACGTTTTGACGCACGTCTTGCAAGAATTCAAACGTTTGAAGCATCAGAATGCAATTGTTTGGATAGCAGAAGATTTTTTCCTCGTCTCCAAGCTGACACCATCAATTGGCTCGTTGGTCTAGGGGTATGATTCTCGCTTTGGGTGCGAGAGGTCCCGGGTTCAAATCCCGGACGAGCCCAATCTTTATGCAAAATCAGCTTGGCCATGAAGAGATTTCTTCATAACAGGGACCCTGTAGGAAAGAGCAAAACCCCCTATAGTACGAGTGTCGTGTTGGCATGAATTGCTGAACTTTTACTCTACTTTGAGGTGTTTGAGGTGGCTACACACTAGCACAACTCAAAATCCTCTGGGCTCGTCCGGGATTTGAACCCGGGACCTCTCGCACCCTAAGCGAGAATCATACCCCTAGACCAACGAGCCAACACATCGGTGCACACGAGTGCCGTCGTTTCGCACGCTTTAGGCACTCTTTCGTCTCATTTTCATGCATTTTTGGTACTGGTACAGCGATATTAATTGCAATTTAGCGAGATTTTGACGTTATTCTGCATGTGTCAGCCGCTGGCTCGTTGGTCTAGGGGTATGATTCTCGCTTCGGGTGCGAGAGGTCCCGGGTTCAAATCCCGGACGAGCCCAAAGGAGGTTTTCGAAAACAATATCAGATTCTTCCACGAGCATTGCCAGCCAAAAACGCATCAACAGATCGCTTCCCCACACCATAGAGTCCTTAATCTCAACACGGGCGTTTTGCTGACGTCTTGGTCTATTCTTACCACGCCTAGAAATGCCAGGAAGACGCCATTGACGCGGCGGCGAGCAACACGACACGTGGCCATATCACCGTCCCAGATGGTCTAGTGGTTAGGATTCGGCGCTCTCACCGCCGCGGCCGGGGTTCGATTCCCCGTCTGGGAGAAGCTTTTGCATTTTGAACTTAAACTGATAACATTGGTGCCTCGAGTTGTATGCCTAAACTACTCCAAATACCTTTGTCTTATTGTTTTGCACAATACTCTTCTTTTCAAAGATGCACAAAATGCTTAATATGTCTAAAAAAGTACCAACCTTGAACAAATTCGTGCCTCCTGCTAGCTGGTTTCCAGGCTCACTGTTTCTGAATCGCCAAACGTAAGAGATCTTACGTGAAACGTAACTTTTTACGTGAAACGTAAATATCTAACCGCTATTTCCTAGAGAAACTTACGCTAGGCGTGATCCAGATCCAGGAGACCATCTGAGACATACACATGGCCTTTTATGCCTTGTGCTTATCGTGGTTTAATGATTCAGACGTGCAATAGCCTCCTATACCCCCCCTCCCCCCCAACACACAAAATACGTGGTTGATAAGTTATTGCTTGTGGGATTGTTTAATAATATGAATGCTAATAGGGGGGGGGGGGGGGGGGTGTGCTACTATGTAATTGCCTGCCTGTTTAGCTGTCTGTGCCTGTCCGATTGATTGATTGATTGATTGCTTGGTACTAGCTGGACTCTTAGGCAGGATTTATGTCACATGACTAGAAAATTGTTGAAACATTTGATACTGTGTGATAAGCCTCTAGTAACTAACGAGTATTGGTATTATTGTTGCTTGCAATATATATGTTCTGTAGTTTTGTGCCCATGTTCTCCATTTAAAAGCTCTTCTTCCCTTGTACATATCGAGCCCGGTTCAGTCGGTAGAGCATCAGACTTTTAAGAGATACCGAATTCTCAAAGTAATCTGAGGGTCATGGGTTCAAGTCCCATATCGGGCGCAATGGATTTTGAATAATACCTTGACTCTGAGATGATGTGGACTCGTGAGCTTGAACATACCTAGTCTTAAGGACCAGGAAGACTCTGTGAAGAGCTGAGTGCTGCAGAGGGTACTCATAGCACCAAGACAGGACTTGCTGTAGGGGGATTTTGCTATTTAGCATGGCTGTGCACACTACTGGACATGGAGGCGTGTGGTACAGTTGATGGTTTAACGTGTATCACTTACTTTTTCATACACAACTTGCGTATGCAAGGCGTCTAAATAGCCTGGGGCAGGTCATCATCTAGTACTGGTCGTCAAGCTGCGTTGAAATCCGCCATACAGTTATGGCGGCCAACCCGTGATAGCTCAGTTGGTAGAGCGGAGGACTGTAGTGGTATCAAACTGTAGTGATCCTTAGGTCGGCGGTTCGACTCCGTCTCGCGGGAGTGGATACACTTTTTACTTGGCCAAGTTGGCTGAGAGTGGAGTGATGTCCCCACTCTTGCTCTTGCACACACACACACCTGTTGCAGTGGTGGCAGGAGGGGGGACGTTGGTGGACATGCCAACTGTGATGCTGCCGAATAACGTTTTGACGCACGTCTTGCAAGAATTCAAACGTTTGAAGCATCAGAATGCAATTGTTTGGATAGCAGAAGATTTTTTCCTCGTCTCCAAGCTGACACCATCAATTGGCTCGTTGGTCTAGGGGTATGATTCTCGCTTTGGGTGCGAGAGGTCCCGGGTTCAAATCCCGGACGAGCCCAATCTTTATGCAAAATCAGCTTGGCCATGAAGAGATTTCTTCATAACAGGGACCCTGTAGGAAAGAGCAAAACCCCCTATAGTACGAGTGTCGTGTTGGCATGAATTGCTGAACTTTTACTCTACTTTGAGGTGTTTGAGGTGGCTACACACTAGCACAACTCAAAATCCTCTGGGCTCGTCCGGGATTTGAACCCGGGACCTCTCGCACCCTAAGCGAGAATCATACCCCTAGACCAACGAGCCAACACATCGGTGCACACGAGTGCCGTCGTTTCGCACGCTTTAGGCACTCTTTCGTCTCATTTTCATGCATTTTTGGTACTGGTACAGCGATATTAATTGCAATTTAGCGAGATTTTGACGTTATTCTGCATGTGTCAGCCGCTGGCTCGTTGGTCATGGGGTATGATTCTCGCTTCGGGTGCGTCCCGGGTTCAAATCCCGGACGAGCCCAAAGGAGGTTTTCGAAAACAATATCAGATTCTTCCACGAGCATTGCCAGCCAAAAACGCATCAACAGATCGCTTCCCCACACCATAGAGTCCTTAATCTCAACACGGGCGTTTTGCTGACGTCTTGGTCTATTCTTACCACGCCTAGAAATGCCAGGAAGACGCCATTGACGCGGCGGCGAGCAACACGACACGTGGCCATATCACCGTCCCAGATGGTCTAGTGGTTAGGATTCGGCGCTCTCACCGCCGCGGCCGGGGTTCGATTCCCCGTCTGGGAGAAGCTTTTGCATTTTGAACTTAAACTGATAACATTGGTGCCTCGAGTTGTATGCCTAAACTACTCCAAATACCTGTGTCTTATTGTTTTGCACAATACTCTTCTTTTCAGATATGCACAAAATGCTTAATATGTCTAAAAAAGTACCAACCTTGAACAAATTCGTGCCTCCTGCTAGCTGGTTTCCAGGCTCACTGTTTCTGAATCGCCAAACGTAAGAGATCTTACGTGAAACGTAACTTTTTACGTGAAACGTAAATATATAACTGCTATTTCCTAGAGAAACTTACGCTAGGCGTGATCCAGATCCAGGAGACCATCTGAGACATACATATGGCTTTTTATGCCTTGTGCTTATCGTGGTTTAATGATTCAGTCGTGCAATAGCCTCCTATACCCCCCCCCCCCCCAAACACACACAAATACGTGGTTGATAAGTTATTGCTTGTGGGATTGTTTAATAATATGAATGCTAATAGGGAGGGGGAGGGGGGTGGTCTACTATGTAATTGCCTGCCTGTTTAGCTGTCTGTGCCTGTCCGATTGATTGATTGATTGATTGCTTGATACTAGCTGGACTCTTAGGCAGGATTTATGTCACATGACTAGAAAATTGTTGAAACATTTGATACTGTGTGATAAGCCTCTAGTAACTAACGAGTATTGGTATTATTGTTGCTTGCAATATATATGTTCTGTAGTTTTGTGCCCATGTTCTCCATTTAAAAGCTCTTCTTCCCTTGTACATATCGAGCCCGGTTAGCTCAGTCGGTAGAGCATCAGACTTTTAAGAGATACCGAATTCTCAAAGTAATCTGAGGGTCATGGGTTCAAGTCCCATATCGGGCGCAATGGATTTTGAATAATACCTTGACTCTGAGATGATGTGGACTCCGTGAGCTTGAACATACCTAGTCTTAAGGACCAGGAAGACTCTGTGAAGAGCTGAGCGCTACAGAGGGTACTCATAGCACGAAAAAATGTAAAACTCACTCCTTTGAAATGCCAGCTTTGTACAAGGAAAAAATACTTTTCAAGCCACGAGATTGTGTATGTAAGTGATACACGTTAAACAACTGCCTATGTCAGCAATGCACAGCTCTTTTAAACTCTTTAATCCCCCACAGGAATCTGTCTTATTGCTGTGGCCTGTGGCGCTCAGCTTCTGTCGCTGGAAGTATTTCTTCGGGAAGTCGTCTCATTCGAATGACTGTGCGCCCGATGAACGGCTGTGACCGACATCTTAAAACGATAACTTCCGACTGAAACTACGAGGAAAATGCTTTCGAAACGCGGGCACAAAGCAGAACATCTGTACAACATCAGACAAATAAAACGACCAGCAGCAAACAACCGCAGAGGCTCAGCCGCAACAGTCGGTACGGACGAAGACGGTTGTGAAACCCACTACTGGGCGTGTAAAGCCATTGCGATGAGGTTGTTGCGTGGCGATGCGAGGGCGTCAAGCCCTCAGGCACATTGCTGAGCACGGGCTGGCTATTCAGTAGCAACCACCCCCTCCCCCATGGCCTTCTGTGGCTGTCCCACTAACATGTTTGTGGGAGCCCATCTGGTGTGGGCGGCAGGCTGACTGCGTTTCAAATGCTGAGATCTGTCAAATAGCCGTTTCACGTAAAAAGCGATTCAGAGCTGATTGACCTGGAAGGCTCAGTTAACGAGGCATTGTAAAGGTTGTGCACAGTCATATTAAGCGACTGATACCGCTGTTGAAAAAGAAGAGTGATATGGCAAGATTTCTATTTGGTAGGCATGAACAGCTGAAGATTATCCGGTTGTATTCAAAACAAGCTTCTCCCGGGCTGAGGTGCTCAACCGCAGACGTGTTCCGTGATCGTTGCTACTTCTGTGTCAATATTTCTGGCGACAAACCGGGCAGGCGCTATGATCGAACCAAGAGCAAGGGTGGAGGCACGTCTGTTGATGCGTTTTCGTCTGCCGAGCGAATGTTTCACTTGCTCGTCGGATTTGAACCCGGGACCGGCGTGAATCGCCAGACCAGCGAGGCCAGCGTGACAGGCCATCGACAATGCAATTATTAAATACGCCAATGAAGAAAAATTGCTAAAGCGTGTCCTGGGTGGCTCGGTATTCTGGGCGCAGGTGCTAAGCCCAGAGAAGGTGCCGTTAGGAACGGCTGGAAAGATTTGGGTTGTGCTAGCAACCACCTCAAGCACCTCAGAGCAAGCTGCAATTCAATAGCAACACATTTACTCATTGCTATGGGGGGGTTTGCTGGGGTCCTGTTAAGAAATCACTTCATGTTTCCAAGCTTGTTGATTTTGAGGTAGACTTTCGTCCGGATGAAAAAGTCGCCTAACAACTCAAGCGACTATTCAAAAAGATGAACCGACATTCAAAATACATTGTAATGTCGCTGGAACCCCACGATCCATTAAACAAAAACTTTGCGCAAAGGTGGAATCATACTCCTGGGTATGATGATGTCGGCTTTGAGAAAAGCGGTGCGTTCTGATAACTCAAACATTTGGTACAGGCGATCACGCCGTTATTCAGCAGCATCGACTTTGGTGAAGAACTGCTGCAGGTAGCTGGCAAAGTCAGTCTATTGGCGATGCAGCCAAGCTGAGAGACGCAATCAGTTCGCTATAATACCTAAAACGGTCGTTTCTGCCGTGTGCGGCATTGCTATTCTGGGGCATGCATTTTAACGATGGCTCACATGGTGCCATGGTGTGTCTGAGGGCGTCATCTGAGGGCCGGTACCGGCGCACGGCAGGCTGGTGCAATGCGTGTTGGGCTAACCCACCCCCTCCCCAGCGTCGCCATTAATCAGGCAATCCCGCAGCCAGCCACAGGCTGGTATAGGGCTATTACGTCTGGTCGTGCGATGACTCCTGATTGAAGCGACCGCTTATCAAATGTTCTCCTGAGTTCTGGATCGCAACATGAAGTTTCACTGAAACCGGATTAATACTCCGTTTTCGCGTGAAGCCCGTTTCACGTAAGATCACGTTGGCGATTCGCCGCGAGCAAACGTTGGCGCACAGACGCCATTAGCTGAAGGCGATGACTGAAACCAACAAGCCATTGGAAGCCAGTTTGGGCCTGACTTTGAACTTTTCAATGTTCATCGGATTCAAATGCAAAAGCCTCCCAGGCGAGAGTCGGGCGAGCCATCGACGACCGCGTGTCGTCAGCTGCGAAGTCAACAGGTGATGAATTCAGGACGTCGACTGATGCGTTTTAGGCTGTTCAGGGTCGGTCGAAGACGATCCACGGTTTGCTGCGGCAGGCCCTAGACGACCACATGCAGGCAGGCTCTTAGCTGGAGTACGGTAAGCTGACGCCGGTACCGAGTACGTGATGAGGGTTCAAACTGACGGCAACACGGACGGTAACTTTGTCAGCCACGTCAAAAGTTGATGCTACGGCAGCAATGCGGCTATCAGGGGTTTCCTGTTATGAAGTCATGGCCAAGCTGTTTACATGGGCTAGATCGGACGCAGTCTGGCAGCTCGACCCGACAGACGCAATGCTATCCAATTACGTCTGTGCTCCAAACGGACGGGTGCAGAAGACATCTTCAAACGTTCGACTAAACAACGACCGGCAGCAATCTGCCTCACTGCCTTACCACTGCTGGTTCCATGCACCAACGGCTGCCGCTCCGGCAATTGTCTTTGATGGCAAATCACCACAGCCGAACAGCATGATACCTGCAGCGGCATTCGGCGCTGCAAGTGGCGGTCGCCAAGGAGCAGGCTGGGTCCACATCTCGGGGAATCAGGCGACCATTCAAAATCCCGACCAACGCCAATATGGACTTGGTAACCAAAGTCTGATGTCGACGAGCGTAACCGTCTTTACGGGCTTTCAATGAACTGGGAACATCTGACGAAAACTGACAGCATAAGTCTGGTCCCCAAAATGATGGCGATGCGACGTTTAAGCTGGAGTACTGGGGTTCGGTTAGCTAAAACGATGGGTTTCTGGCTAACTGGCTATGGCGTTAAATAATGCGACTACTGAAAGGGCGTGACCGACGAATGATGAGTTTGTTACATGAAATGGCGATGATGCGTGCGTCATCTATTTCCTGAAGACGACTGGCACTGGCGAAGCGAACTCGTACGACACCCTCCCCATAACATTCATGCACTAACATAACATCGGCCAGTGAACATTACCGTCTGGATCATTGAAACCACGACAAGCTGGAGGCACTGACGCTTATGTAAAATGTTGGTCTGGATCACGCTGGCAATTCACTAGGGGATTAAGCCGTTTTCGCATCAAGGACCCGTTCACAGCAGATCTCTTTGACATTCGACTGCTTCCAGGTTATTGCACAGGCATGATAGCTGTTGATACGCTGTTGGCGCAAAACAATAGACATTTGAATCAGGCTGATTTCAATGTTTCATCGGATAGCCCAGACGAGAATCAGGCCGACCGTGGAACTGACTTGCGTGTGGGCCGCTGCGCCCGTCAACGTCTTCACAGCGGTAATGAACCGGGGCGTCCGCCGCTACCATGTCGAAATCGCTAACAAGCAGTGGGATTTGGACGAGGACCTCTGCGCAGGCTTCCTAGACAGGCCAGCTGACATTGTGAAGATGGCGATCCGTCTCGCTAGTACGGTATTGTGCCAGCGCAAAAATGTGAGGTCCCGAGTTCAGACGGCTGCCGGCATGTCAAGGGGACGGTAAGCTACCTTCGTAAGGGGGGTTTCGCTGCTCACAGGGTCACCTGTGAAGAAATGTGCGACAGCTGTTTTGCATGGTGAACTGGAATCGGTGGGCACCGGAGGACTTCGCGCAAGCGCGCCCAACTGGCGACCGATGAACACGAAAATTTCTGCTTCAGAAGTGCAGACATCTCGGCATCTGCGCCCTTACAGTATGTTGACAACTGTGTCACCCGGCTGGCAGCCTCTGTCATGAACAGTCATCGAGTGTCATCTCAGGTGATGATCAAATCATTGGAAATGAACACTTCATGGTGATACCGAGCTCGTGCAATAAACAAACTCAGCTGATCCCCAGTCACAGCTTCTGAGATTGTTAGTGCAGCGGGGGGCTGTTTGCATGGTGCCACTGCGTGCTATGCTTTGTGATGGTGTTGGGCAAATCACACTTATTCACCAGGGAAACACTTTCACGCAAGTTTCACGTAGATGTGAAACGACCAGTTGGCAGGTAAGGTTGTACTGGTGTGCTGTGCGGCGTGTGTGCAAACAATAATTGGAAGCCATTGGCCAGGCATTAGGCGATGTGCCCTTCATTCAGGTGATAGACAGTTGCCATGTTCAACGTTGTGTCAGGCATCGGAGACCTCGATACCTAAGTAACTGGTATACTATGTGTCTAGTTCAGGCAATGACAAGATGATGCTTCTCATTTCCAGGGGTTGCTCTTTCACCACAGGGTCCTTATTATGAAGAAGTATCTTCACGGCCAGAGGTTTGCATAAAGATTGAATAAGTCGTTGAACCGGACCTTTCGCTTAAGCGCGCGAGCCTGTAACCGGTGCTATGCAAGCGGTTGAATTCTTAGCCGGCATCCTCCTGCTGTAAATAACTGCTCATGTGCAGCAATAATCACCACACAACTGGTATGTAACATCTCTGATGTGAACTAGATGCGGTGGGGATATCCATAGCAGACGAGCAGGCCGACAGCTCCAGGCTTCCAATGGAGAACAGAGACAGATCTAGGCTTCACTGTGAAACACTATGAGGTTCGGTTGTACAAAACAGTGGTGTGCCTCGTTTAATATGAGCTGAGCTGTTCAGTAACGATCGTTAGTAGGTAGTACAGTGTTCCCTCCCCATAATATCTAGCATGTTGATATAATCAGATAAACGATAAAACAAACTTATAGGTATTTCAGGAATCAAAAATTGAAGCAGAAAAATGCGTGTTAGGTTGTCAAATATTCGTTGTCATGAATAGAATTAAAATATTAACACTATAGTGCTTATTTCCTTCTAGAAATATATTGAAATGTCAAGGTAAAGTTGTTGTTGACAATAATCGAATTTGAGACTAGAACCACGAGTGTTTATATACAAATATGGCAGACAAACTCAAACTGTTTTTTCTGAAAACTGAGGAGCATATATGCGCCTCAGCAATAAAAACACGTAAAATCTGAGGTGCATATGCGCCTGGCACTAAGAGGGATAACGTATTCATCGAGAAATGTAACATGCAGGTGATACATGGGGGAAATGATGTTCTTATTAAGATATCTGGATGTAAAAGATCTCCGCCGCTGCAGAAGCAAGATATCATGTTGACTGTAAGGCCAGGTTTATGGGTGGGAAACATCATATCACATCTAAATCTACAGCAGCAACAGCCAATTCCAACGATACGGATATACCATTTGAATGGTAGTGAAACAAATGGATGAAGAAAGAGGAAATTACAATTCCATCATGCTTCAAGAATTGTATCCTAACTTTGGTGGTGTCACAGTCCAAGTATGAACTCATCGATGCTTTCAAGCATTATTTCCAAAAGATACAATCATGGTTATGTTTGTTCCAGGCTTTTGCAAATTAGTCCTCTTCCATGATAAAAAGCTGCTGCCATGTTAAAGATGGTGAAAGATGAGGATGATTATGATAATTTACAATCTTCAATGAAACAAATTAGAAACACAAAAATCAAAAGTGAAGTAAAAAAAATGCCGCTTGATATAGGGACATATGACAAACATTTATCAATGGACACAATCAACGATTACTATCCTGAGACAATCAAAGTTTTTTAGACACATTGTCGGTGCTATGATATGGTTTGGAAGGTCATTTGCAAGATTCATGATATGATAAGTGCTATTTGGGCAGATAATCCTCTCAAGGTCATTATATTCCTTTGCAAATTGCTCTTGGCATTCTTCTTAGGAGTAAAAAAGTACATCAAACATCCATTCATTTTGGTGTAACATGTTTCGTATGATGAGATGTAGATTCGAAAAATCATCAGCAATAGCCGCATTTCTGAAAAACAATTAATAAGGAAATTTCTACACCTGCCTTCTCTACAACAATTTGTCATTGACAACTTTGACTGCAACCCCCCATTTAAATGAATGAAACTCACCATGCTGTGGCACAACCAAACAACCCAAAGAGGTTACCAGATCCAATATTAGGATAAATTCCCCAAATGGTCCTATACTTTTTCCCAAACTTTCAACAGACCTTCGGAAAGGTCCAGACGGTATATGCCAACAAAAAACGGGAAAATATCTGCCACCCTTTTTAAGATGTACATTTTAGCAGGAGAGTCATGATATCAAACAGATTGACTCCTTTTCCCATATGTTTATCCCCACAGACACACACTGACCCCAGGATCACCAACTTTGCGGCTTGACCCATCTCATCCACCATCACGTCTTGTCGAACTGAATCAGGGTACTAATGAATTGGGCCAAATTTCCAAACTTTTTTTTTAAACTCCCCACGTCAGAGCCCAATATCTCATCTCTAGGGGGACAATGATTGAACAATCACGGGG
>JAGTTF010001384.1:0-10225 GCA_019095985.1 Streblospio benedicti | reverse complement strand
CAGGCGTAATGTGCCATACACTACAGCTTGAGTGTCACCATCAAATGTCTTATTGTAAAAATCCTAAAAGTCAAAAATCAACTGTCAAATTAAATTATTTGAATCATTTGTTAGACTTGGTGCGTGTTGAAACACATATTCTAACTTTCATCTTTGTAAAGTCCTAAAGGCATCCACACATTGAAGCTTTATTCAATATACAATACAAATTTAATTTATTGTGAAGAAAGATGCTAAATGCACCAAAAAGTATTAGAGGGATATTAACTCACCTTTCACGAAAGAGGCTCTGTATATTCCAGTTGCGTTATTTTCATTTTATATATAGTTTCCACGATAATCTTAACCAAATATTATCAACAAGGTTCATAACTATGAAGATATAGATACATCCAACGTTATCATTTGTATCACGGTTTTTCCTTCATATAAAGCTGAAAAAGAAAGGGGAGCAGTAGCAATGCTCATTTTCACATGCATACACATAATTGAGCATCAAAGATGGCTGCTCAGGAAATTTTCTATTTGTTCACATTTTATGATTTTCTTTGCAGAATTTGTGGCAAAATAATTTGATCTCTGACAAAATCAGCAGGACAAGGTTGTTGAGATTTTAGGTTAGAATTAATAGGTGTCAAAATATATTCAATACTGTGTAGTTGGTATGTAGCATATGGTTTCATTTCTCTATTTTTATTTTTATTTTCTGCTATTTAGGCCAAAATCAAAACAAATATACTTAAAGCTTTTACATACAAGAGTATCCTTTTCAAAATAACAACTCCCTAATAACAATATTGACATTAAAGCAAAAGTTTTTCTTTTTTACTAACATTAGAATGTTTCATTTCTTTCACCAAACCATCTATTACTGCACCACTCTATCCCTCAGTCCACTACACACATGTCACGTACTCCATCTTCACTTTTCGCTCTCATTTATTCCCAATCCCCTCTCTATAACCTCCCTACATTTTATCAACTCGATTCTTACCAACTCATTTTTGTACATAATGCACCCCCGTTCTCACACTTTTATACACTCTATTATCCATTCTGTCTACAATGTACTCATACCTTCACTTTTCTCTACAATATCCCATACCACATTCAGTTCCTACATTATGCTTCTTGTAATTCCTCTAAAATGTGATCAAATGTTACCCTTCTAATTGCTGGCTGGTAATGGTGTAACTTGCTATCTAGTACGATATCTGCTTGGTCTATTGTATGTAGTATTTCAATTCCTTCCCTTATTTGCCTTTCCAATGGTTTTCTATATGTTTTTATTACGTCTATTTTAAATTTTGTGTCCCTTCTGTTATTATGAATTTCTGTTATGTTTTGCAAATGCATTACTTTCTGTCTTATTTCTTATTGCTTTTAGATGTTGTTGTCCCCTTACGAATGCTGACCTCCCAGATTCCCCTATGTACACACTCTCTATCTCGTCTTCACTGCATGTTACACACTTCCCCCTATACACGATCCCTTCCTTGAGGCAATTGCCTCTTCCCCCCATTGAATGCACTAAACATCCTTCCCTCCCGCAGTTTTCACTCTCCCTCAGTCCTGGTAACTGTCACAAAATACTAGATTGCCCGGGGCAGTCAAGCACTTTATGAGGGTGTTGGGCAATGGATTGTATGAGGCACTATTGTGAAAAGATAACGCAACACAATTTACCGGAAAAAATTATATAAAGAATAGGTTTAATTATAAATTGTTTGTACAACCAGAAAAACAAATTTAAAAACCACAAATACACTCGGCTCCTCTTTAGTCCCTGGATAGATCTAGATGTTCCAAAAGATTATAGCCAGTCCTCTACGTTGTCACGCTAACAATGACGAGTCCACTTTATCGTCTTGATAATATCCAACAAGTTGCTCAGGCCACAAGGTTAAACACAAGAGTCCTTCCATATATCACTGTCTCAAGCAAAGTATCCAACAGGTCATTCCATCAATATTTCACACTATCAGTCTGTTATCCAACATCAATTTATGTAAATCTTAGTAAATTAAGTTACTGTTATTAAACATACACAAAAATTGAATTAAGTTTTTGATACAATTAACTAGTAACTACAATTTGTCCAAAATTATCAAAATACCGCTGTTTTGAACCGAAATCTAACAGAGAATGCCAACCCCCTCTTTTCCAAGAAAAGATGATGGACCCAGAACGAAATGAAAAATTCATAATTACCGATTTTCATAGTCCACAAGAAACATAATTGGAACACGTCACAGACGCATGGGTCAACATTTCTTTACATAGCTGTAATGAACCCTGCATGTAATGTTGTGACAGTAACATAGAACCTATCTTCATCCCTGCCTTTTCAACCACTTTTACACTGGATCTTCCTTCCATCTTCCCTTTCTCTATTACATTTCGTAATTTATTTGCTAGTTCGCTTTTCGGGGTTGGTAGGCAAAACATGATGGTGTCATAAGGCTTATACCACGACACTTTTGATCTTACTTTCTTTCTCTGTCTTTCAAAACAATTGCCACCTCTATTATTTTAGGATTAGATCCTTAAAAACAAAATTTAGGAAATGCTTTTAGAACAAAGTATAAATAAGATGATGTTAATCATTCAAAATATAATTGCTTATGCTCTTGAAAAGGAGTGTACCGTATGCTATATTGCAGAATAACTTGTATTTATTGCTCTTAGAGGAGCAAACAATTTGCATTTGTGTATAAAAAGATTACATATGTTGACTATTTATGCCCAACAAGGCTTACATTATAGGAAACACCGTATGATATGCAGAACTTATTTTGAATGATTTCAAGCTCAACTATGAAAATTTGTTATGGAAAGTCAGAACATTACAAATATTTATATAAGTAGAATAATCAAAAGTCAAGAATAGGCTATATAATATTCATTTGGCTGGCTAAACGACAAAATTTGAGGTTGAAAAATGAATTACATTCGTTTGAAAACAAAACAACAATTTAAGTGGAAACATACATATATGAATATACATTGTAATACAAGTTATCATATTTATTTGGCATTTGTTATCAATAGAGGTATCTAATGTCTCTGCAATCTATCTATCCTTGAATGAATGATGTAAAGTACTTATAAATCATCCATTTCCTTCCATCTCCATTTTGTGCATCTTCATTTAATATAGCTCTGAGTGACTTAATGTTCTTTGGTAGACATCAATTTTCAACTGCCCATATATTCAGAAAATGAAGAATAAATGAAAATCGCTCTTAAGATTTGATAATGCATATAGAGATCCTATCAAATAGAATTGCAGGCAAAAGCACGTCAAAATGCAAAGTTCACTATGTTTAAACAAAACTAGGGTAACATACCTACGAGTTAAGTACATTTTGATAATGTTATGCCGATAATTTCCATGGAGAGAGACTAATTTGCTGATCCACTAATGCTTGAGCTTCACCATCATATGTTTACCATTTGAGACATATCAAACTCATACAATGACCATCACAAGGACAGAGCGTAATGTGCCATACACTACAGTTTGAGTATCACCATCGAACGTCTTATTGTAAATATCCTAAAATTCAAAAATCAACCATCAAATTAAATTATTTAAATCATTGGTTAGACTTGGTGCGTGTTGAAATGCATATTCTAACTTTTATCTTTGTAAAATTCTAAATCCATCCACACATTGAAGCTTTATTCAATGTACAATAGACAATTTAGTTTATTGTGAAGAAAGATTCTAAATGCAACAAAAAGAATTAGAGGGATATTAACTCACCTTTCACAAAAGAGGCTGTGTATATTCCAGTTGCATTATTTTCATTTTATAATATATATTTATTTATTTATTTGAGTCTCAAATTAAAATATGTAAGTAAACATGTATTCTACAAATATTAAAATCAGATATTACATATTTCAACCACTCATGTAAGTGTTATTGAGAGACTGTAGTGTTAAAAAACATAGTGTACAAATTAATTTAAAACAGAGTTGTAAACATTTGGTACAACAGGTCGTAAAATCACTGTTTATATAAAACGTCCTCACAATTAAATGTTGTATAGATCTTTCCTTTCTTCTTAAAATATTTTTGCAGGTCCTGGCAGTCACCTTTATAAACCTTTCATTTGATAGGGCAAGGCCCAGAATCTGTGCACCATTCAGTTTATTGAAATTGTCTATATTTTGTTTCATGTGTTCATTAAAATCTTTTCGAATATCCTCATATGCTGGACAATGTAAGTTATCATGTAACATATATAGTTTCCACGATGATCTTAACCAAATATTATCAACAAGGTAAATAACTATGAAGATATACA
Source organism: Streblospio benedicti (assembly GCA_019095985.1). NCBI lineage: Eukaryota > Metazoa > Annelida > Polychaeta > Spionida > Spionidae > Streblospio > Streblospio benedicti. The sequence goes on along the minus strand of JAGTTF010001384.1, from coordinate 5,909 downwards.
TACATCCAACATTATCATTTGTATCACGGTTTTTCCTTAATATAAAGCTGAAAAAGATGGGGTAGCAGTAGCAATGCTCATTTTTACACGCATATGTATGTTAACTAAACTAACTTTATTTACCGCTTGTTCAACATATATACAGGTACATTACATAAGTACTACACAGGTCAGTTTTTACACTGCAAATACTATACATCTCCTCCTCCCCAATGAGTGTCTATATATATATATATATATATATGAACATGTCTATTGTTATGTATATGTCAGACGCTCAGGTCGGACCCCCTTGTTGGTTCTCGCGCAGACCTTCTCAGGGGGACTGGGGATGGATCAGAGTTAATATCTTGGTTTCCAGGGTATTCTTGCTCCATGCCAGGCTCGTGCATTGAACGTGGTGGTAAGGTGCTGTTTTGTGGGTCCACGCGTGTTGATGGCTGTGGCAGGTGTACATTTTTGCATGGAACGTTCACCTCCAATCCATTTGATAAAGTGCTGTTTGGTGGGTCCATGCGTGTTGATGGCTGTAGGAGTTGTGCTTTTTCGCGTGGAACCTTCATCTCCAATTCGTTTGGGATTGCACTTGTGTCACAAGACATATCCTCTGTATTTGGAGCTTCCAAGTCTGATAGGTTGTGGTTAATGGTATTGCTACTGATAGGATCTATATATATGACGAACTGTCGATTACGTACAGTAAGTCTACGGGAACCATGCATTTGGATGGTTAGGTGGCCATTTGGATGTGTTTCTCTAATCACGCCTGTTTTGTCCCATCTGAGCGGGTGTGGTCCTGTCTGGTTTTGCACTAGTACGCAATGTCCAATCTGAAGTGTTGGTAATTTTCGTGTAGCATTGCGTTTAGAGTAATATTGCAGGTTCCTTACGTTACGCTTAGCCATGGCCATTTCACGATCATGCAATGACTTAGCCCATTCGGGACGTATCCGCAGTAAGTCTTTAGCAGTTGGTATGTGGTCTTTAAGGGTACGCCCATATAAAAGTTGAGCCGGAGACTGTCCAATTCCCTGCATTGGTGTGTTGCGGTATTGTAGGAGGGCTCTTGTCACTTTGTCAGAGTCCAGATGGCCTGATGAGTTCAATGCATCCATCAGTGCACGCTTTGCAATTTTTACTGCCAGCTCAGCCCTACCATTACTATGTGGGAGATACGCTGAAGATACCCTGTGCCGTACTCCCCACGATGCATAAAATTCTTTCATTGCATGACTGGGGAAAGGATGTCCTCCGTCTGATGCCAATTATTCAGGTATGCCATAAATGCTAACCCATTCGCGAAGGCTACACATAAGATTCCTGGTGTCATTTTTACTATGAGCTGGCTCTGATACAGTAGGCCAGCCTGTGTATCTGTCAGAATATACTAGGAATTTTCTGCCAGCTAGGTCAAAGTAATCGGCAACTACTTGCTGAAATGGGTACTCTGGTTCAACAGGTAGGGTAGGTGGTAGTGCAGGTAGTGATGGTGTTATTTCATCATAACGTCTACATCTGCGACGTCTGGCAGCAATGTCCTTATTCATTCCAGGCCAGTAAATGCAGAGATGTGCACATGCTTTCATGTTGCTAACACCTTGGTCAGCACTGTGTACTCCATCCAAAATTTCTGTTCTGAGTGATTGTGGTACAACAATTCGCGAACCATAACATATACAATCTCCGACACAATGAAGGTCAAAATGGACGCCCTAGAATGGTTGTAGTTTTTCAGGTAAGCTTTGTTTCATCACAGGGAAGCCTTGTATGATGTAATTTGCAAGCGAAACCAGGTCATTATCATTTTGTGTGGCTTCTTCAACTCGTTCCCAACTGACTGCAAGTGGTGCATTTAAGTCGATGTGTGTAAGCTGGGAAGTAACAGAACTCACAACAGTCTCTTCAATAGTGTTATTGTTGTCCGGTATAAGAGAGACTGGCTTCCTGGATAAAGCATCTGGGCCTTGTTATTCACACCAGGGATATGCTTTATCTTATATTTATATAGTAGTGTTTTTTCCTTTAGACGTAGCAGCCGAGGGTTGGATATGTCATGAAGTGACCTGTCACCCAATAGTTTGACAAGGGGTGCATGGTCCACTACAATAGTCAAATCTGGGCATCCCATGATATATTGGCGGAATTTTTCAAGTGCATAAGTGACTGCAAGTGCCTCACCTTCTATGGTGCATACCGTGATTCTGCAGGAGTGGTGAACCTGGAGCCAGCTAGCACCAGTTGCCAGCCATCATTGCAGCATAATGGGGCCAGCTCCATATTGCAAGTGCATGATTTCTGCTGCAGTAATCCTACACCTTCTTTACTCCAGTCAGTACTAAGACATGTTGATTTTCCAACCTCAAACGTGTGAACCCCATGTTTGATTCTCTGTAGTATTTGTTGCCGGGATTCTTCAAATACAGCTGACAACGCCTCATCCCAGTGTAAACGTTTGCTTTTAAGGAGGTCTCTTAGTGGCTTCATTAATGGTGCAATGGCTGTGCTGAAAGCTACTTGGTTAACCAAACCAAACCATGAACGTACATCAGTGAGGCTTTTTGCATAAAATTCTTTCATTGCATGACCGGGGAAAGGAGGTCCTCCGTCTGATGCAAATTCTTCAGGTACGCCATAAATGCTAAACCATTCGCGAAGGCTACACATAAGATTCCTGGTGTCATTTTTACTATGAGCTGGCTCTGATGCAGTAGGCCAGCCTGTGTATCTGTCAGCATATACTAGGAATTTTCTGCCAGCTGGGTCAAAGTAATCGGCAACTACTTGCTGAAATGGGTACGCTGGTTCAACAGTTGTGGGGTAGGTGGTAGTGCAGGTAGTGATGGTGTTATTTCATCACAACGTCTACATCTGCGACGTCTGGCGGCAATGTCCTTATTCATTCCAGGCCAGTAAATGCAGAGATGTGCACACGCTTTCATGCTGCTAACACCTTGGTGAGCACTGTGTACTCCACCCAAAATGTCTGTTCTGAGTGATTGTGGTACGACAATTCGCGAACCATAACATATACAATCTCCGACACAATGAAGATCAAAATGGACGCCCTAGAATGGTTGTAGTTTTTCAGGTAAGCTTTGTTTCATCACAGGGAAGCCTTGTATGATGTAATTTGCAAGCAAAACCAGGTCATTATCATTTTGTGTGGCTTCTTCAACTCGTTCCCAACTGACTGCAAGTGGTGCATTTAAGTAATGTGTGTAAGCTGGGGAGTAACAAAACTCACAACAGTCTCTTCAATAGTGTTATTGTTGTCCGGTATAAGAGAGACTGGCTTCCTGGATAAAGCATCTGGGCCTTGTTATTCACACCAGGGATATGCTTTATCTTATATTTATATAGTAGTGTTTTTTCCTTTAGACGTAGCAGCCGAGGGTTGGATATGTCATGAAGTGACCTGTCACCCAATAGTTTGACAAGGGGTGCATGGTCCACTACAATAGTCAAATCTGGGCATCCCATGATATATTGGCGGAATTTTTCAAGTGCATAAGTGACTGCAAGTGCCTCACCTTCTATGGTGTATACCGTGATTCTGCAGGAGTGGTGAACCTGGAGCCAGCTAGCACCAGTTGCCAGCCATCATTGCAGCATAATGGGGCCAACTCCATATTGCAAGTGCATGATTTCTGCTGCAGTAATCCTACACCTTCTTTACTCCAGTCAGTACTAAGACATGTTGATTTTCCAACTTCAAACGTGTGAACCCCATGTTTGATTCTCTGTAGTATTTGTTGCCGGGTTTCTTCAAATGCAGCTGACAACGCCTCATCCCAGTGTAAACGTTTGCTTTTAAGGAGGTCTCTTAGTTGCTTCATTAATGGTGCAATGGCTGTGCTGAAATATACTTTTTAACCAAACCAAACCATGAACGTGCATCAGTGAGACTTTTTGCTGTGGGAAATTTGGTAATTGCTTCAGTCATTTTGGATGATGGACTGATGCCATTTTCTGTGAGAAGTAGTCCAGCAAACTCCACTTCGGTTCTACCGAATCTAAACTTCTTGGGGTTAAATACAAGGCCATTTCGAGAACATAAGTCTATATAGTTTAAAGTTTGGTGGAATGCGCTTTCAATGCAGTCATCCCAAAGTACAGTGTCATCCACGACTTTAGACTTCCTGGGAAAGTCGATTGTAATGTCCTTGGGGGGCACGGAGGTACCTACAGCAGCCCCATTCTGTAATAAATGTGGTAGCATCTCTCGCACTTGGAGATAAAGGGAGCGCATGGTACCCATTCCATGCATCTAATGTTGTTTTAATTGTATGTGGTGGCACCATGGATGCCTGTGTGAATGGTGACGGTGTGTGGTGCGTCTCTCTATATGTGGCAACATTTAGTGACTGCAAATCAACAGTTCTTCATGGGCGACCATCATGCTTTGAGACGACAATCATTCTCGAACACCAAATAGTAGGTGTCCCTTGTGGTAGTCTTTCAATTGTTCCAAGTCTTACATCGGCATCTAGCTGTTTTTTTCTCATCTTCCTTCCAGTAGTGGGGAACAGGTATTGGTGTGTGATCCACGCTTGGCTGGGCATCTGGTTTGTAGTGGACCTGCAAGGGATCTTCGGTAGGGGTTGATGGTCACATACGTTAAATGCAGACGATGCGTAGTATGTGAGAATCCATGCTTCAAGCTCATGAGGTGGTGCGGTTTTTAAACTGTCAGGAATACATGTGGGTATTGGTGGTGTGTCTGTCCTTTTGAGGCATCCACATGATGCTAGTTTACTAGTAGAATCTTTGGTGTACATGGGAGCCATCTGTGACTGGTGTGGGGAAATTCTCCTCGATTATGCCTAATTGTATTTGAGCACTTTCAGAGAGGTATGCTCCTGTTACGTTCCCACATACATATATCATAACTTTCGTTTTGTGGCTTCCATACTTTAATTCAACTAGAGCTGCACCTAATATATCTAATCTATCACTGGTCGCACCAAGTAAACTGTGGTTGGCGGGTAGTAGATGGTGTGTGTTTAACCCAATATCTTTTAAGGTGTCTAGGTCGCACGCACATGTTTGTGCGGCGGTATCTGCTAAAAAGTCTTTTTTTTTGTGTTTTAATGTGTCGACATCTTTTGCTTGACATTTTGCAAGCAAAACATGTCGACACATTAAAACACAAAAATAGTATACAATTGCCACCTCTATTATTTTAGGACTAGACCTTTAACATCAGAATTTAGGAAAGGCTTTTAGAAAAAAGTATAAATAAAATGATGTTAATCATTCAAAACATAATTGCTTATGCTGTTGAAAAGGAGTGTACCGTATGCTATATTGCAGAATAACTTGTATTTATTGCTCTTAGAGGAGCAAACAATTTGCATTTGTGTATACAAAGATTACGTATGTTGACTATGTATGCCCAATAAGGCTTACATTATAGGAAACACAGTATGATATGCAGAACTTATTTTGAATGATTTCAATCTTAACTATGAAAATTTGTTATGGAAAGTCAGAACATTACAAATATTTATATAAATAGAGTAATGAAAAGTCAAGAATAGGCTATATGATATTTATTTGGCTGGCTAAACAGCAAAATCTGAGGTTGAAAAAGGAATTACATTTCTTTGAAAACAAAACAACAATTTAAGTGGAAACATGCATATATGAATATACAAGGTAATACAAGTTATCATACTTATTTGGTATGTGTTATCAATAGAGGTTTTAAATATCTCTGTAATCTATCTATCCTTGAATGAATGATGTGAAGGACTTATATATCATCCATTTCCTTCCATCTCCATTTTGTGCATCTTCATTTAATATAGCTCTGAGTGACTTAATGATATTTGGTAGACATCAATTTTCAACTGCCCATATATTCTGAAAAAGAAGAATACATGAAAATCGCTCTTAAGATTTGATAA
>JAGTTF010001381.1:0-12197 GCA_019095985.1 Streblospio benedicti | reverse complement strand
TATCAATTTCTTTTTTCAAAAAATGGGTCATTGATTGATGTAGTCTTGTTACCTATTGATCGAGCATTTATGACAGCAATTCCAGTGGAGGGGTATTAACTCTCTCAATTGATATTATACACCGCTTACTTGAATTTCTGCTGTGATCATTACATCTATTACTGCGTGTGAGTTACTGCAATGCACATTAATTGATTCCAGTAATGGGCATTCAATCAGGTTTTAATATATTATATTATATATATATATATTATATTTATAATAACCATCATAATATTCAAGTGCCCCAGATCTTTGAATGGGGACACCGACCATAAACAACTGGTATTGGTTTCCTATGGCCACTGCCTCTTGCTCCTACGATAGGTGTTTAGTAGGCTGATTGTTAATCCACATGGGCTCAAGACACACCATGACTGAAAGAAATATTAGCCACATTGAACAGCTATTAGGTCTGTGAATAGTCAGCTGGACTTGAAGCCTCTTAATCCAATTCATATTATATTAGTTAACAGTGCATTTTGAAATTTTCCAATATGACAACTTTTCTTCATCAAAAAAACTTAAACCTATGTTAAATATCCTCATAGAAATAACATTCTCACTATTCAGACACCTCACAATTTGCAAAAATATAAGAGCTATTCAAAACTATGGCTGCACAGCAGGCGCAAATACAGTATAGTACAGAAGTAATTGAATGCATATGCCATTTTGCCCCACTTGGAAAAAAGGCTAAATGCACACGTTTTATTGCATTACGCGTCACGTTACGTGTTCTATAGAATTCCCTTTTTGGTACACTGGCGGCAGGAGTGTTCAGACTCAACCCCGGGGATCAACGAGACTGCTATGGCGTTCAAGAAACTTGTAGATCTACATCTGAAATGGGGATGTAGTCCGTGAGACAGACCACTTTTTTTTGTACCATTATGGAGATACAAAGGCTCATGGTGTTTTTTAAGGAAATCCACATGTATTTTTTTATACTTATCTCTCTCACACGTCTTTAGCAAGCTATATTGTTTCTACCAACGATAGATATAGCTGAAGAAGACAGGTTTTACAAAAACTAACTTAGCCTCCATTTAACTATATCAAGTGGCCCTGGCGGGACTCGAACTCACGATCCTGGTTGGAGACCAGAATGATACTATCATCCCAAGCAGCTGCTTGGGATGGCACTCGGTTTTCGTTTGTGCACTTCCCCTGTAGGAGTTTTCGTAAACATATTTCTTTTGTACCTTAGATACTACTCTTAAGGAAAAATGACGTTTGCCCAAAATATTTGATGGCGAAAGATATTTTTCGGGGTCAAACAGGGGTCATCGGGTCAAAATTTCATGAAATTGCATTTATCTCGATTAATAACAAATTTAGAGTAAAAACTTGTGTTGACTATAGATAGGAACATGTGTATGTGGAATCCAAATAAAACATCAGATTTGACCTTCGACCATAACTTAAACCTCGACCCTTACCACTGTGGCACCTATTCACAAAGCACACCGTCGTTCAGAATGTCCGAGTGGTCTAATGCGGCAGTTATACCTGTCTTAAGTGGTTGGTGAATAGGAGCCTTAGTACAGTGGTAGTGTGTACTCAGGTGATACGGCTGTCAACCTCATTTAATAAACATTTCTAGTATCAAACAGGACGTGCATTTTCTCTATTTGTGGTACAATTCAATAAAGATCCAAAATCCTCAAGTTAGTCCTGGCAGAAGCTATGTGATATAGTCCTATAAACTTGGAGAAATAATCCTCTGACGTCAATACTTACATCTAGCCAATTAATTCCAATATATCTACATATTCTATTCTAGTTGCCAGTCATAGAAAAATTATGTTCGAGGCAAAACAGAAATGTCCATCACTATTACTCAAGTGATCTTTTTTATGAATGATCAACATTATTCAGCTCTTAGTTTCTCTCTACATTAACATAATTAATGTAAGTGATTTACTAACTTCATAAATGCATAAATCCTTTTGCTAATATTTAAGTACTTGTAATTACAGGACAAGTACACAGGCTGTGCAGGAACCTTAGTAGGTCAAGATTAATCTATTACGGTACCATTCACTAAAAATCTAACATCCTCAAGTTTTCTTTAATCTGATGAAACATATACAAAGGCAGTTTCAATGGCTTCTCTTTATGAATATAATCAGAGTAGACAAGCTAACTCCTATGATTGGGTGTCTAATAAATTAACTTTGGTCCAAAATGGTTTATCATCATTTTCTTAGTTCAACCTCTCGGATAACCATGGCATTTATCATCATATTAATTCCGTCCCTATATTTTTGCATAAGTATTAATCAAAATAAAACATAAAAGTAATCCCAATCTAGAATACAAATGCTTATATCAATAAAACTAACTTATCATGGATTATTAGCAAATAAAATGTTTAAAGCTGCTCATTTCTTTCGTAAACTCAAAAATGAACAAAATTTCTGAAATTGACCTACTAATGTAACCTTGAAGGAGAGGTCAAAGGTCAAATGTGATGTTTAATTTGGATTCCACATACACATGTTCCTATCTAAGGTCAATACAAGTTGTTACTCTAAAATTGTTATTAATCGAGATAAATGCAATTTTATGAAATTTTGACCACGATGACCCCTGTTTGACCTTGAAGGAGGTCGAAGGTCAAATCTGATATTTTATTTTGGATTCCACATACACATGTTCCTATCTACAGTCAATACAAGTTTTACTCTAAATTTGTTTTTAATCGAGATAAATGCAATTTCAAATTTTGTTATTCTTTCGCCAACAAGCCTAAGTTTCCATTTAACTATATCAAGTGGCCCTGGCGGGTTTCGAACTCACGACCCCAAGGTTGTGAGACCAGAATGATATAGCCTCGGACACACAGGCTGGTTATGATATCCAGCCTGGGAGCATTGCTTGGTTTGAGCGGTAATGGGGGATTGTACTAGCCTCGATCGCAATAGCGGAACATGTTTTAAGCAGTTCGCACAAGTTGGTGATGGAGGCTTCAATCTGTGTTTATAAATAAAGGCACATGGCATAATGTTGATGTTTATGCCGTCAGCACATGGTTTACAGCTGTGTCACATAACTTTACCGGTTGACCATGAACGGTCCCAGGGGAACTCTGCTAGTTGATTTACAATTGATTTTCTGTGAAGAATCACTACCTGCATCCTGGAATCATTTAACAAGGTAAGAGTTATATGCTAGTATATCAGTATTCTGTAGAATCTTAATGCTTCAAGTAGTGAAATCATTTTGATATTTTCATTATATGTATATCTAGATCTATTCATAATTCTCAGAATTTTATTCATAATTCTCAGAATTTTAGTTCAAAGGATAATTTTAAACACGTGTGACGTCACGCTGATTCGAGCCACCTGTCAATCTTCCTATCACGTGACCGCATTGGCCAATGGCGTACTTTATCAGTTTTCTGATAAATTAATATATTCATGAGCTGCCCGTTGCAAGTAAAACTGTAGAATGATTCCAGACATCTTGGTTGGTGGCAACCACACAAGATTCTGATACTGTATTAATATGTGTAATTTTTAAACTGTACTTAAAACTTATTACAATGTATCACATTGCAACATTGTATTAATTCAAATTTTTAAGTACTTAAAACTTATTACAATGTAATTATATTGTATCACATATCGAAGCATTGTGTCCACATGTATAAAAATTTATTACATTGTAAACAAATTGTATCAATTTTACTTAACTAAAAACATTATAACTACAGCCCGCTTTGGGATGATGGTATCATTCTGGTCTCACAACCCTGGGGTCGTGAGTTCGAGTCCCGTCAGGGCCACTCGATATAGTAAAATGGAAGATGTCTCTTCATACAGTGGCAGGAGCTTGCTTGACAGAAAGTGAAAGTAGAATTGTAACTACAATATTTCTACATTAAATGAGTGACAATATGCATGGTATAATTCATCTAGATTAAGAAAGTATGTTTCATGGTTGTATCATAAATTGCATAAAAGGAAAAACCACCGTTGACATTCAACGACTGAAAACAGACGACTTCTGCGCCCATGATAGCCGATAGTTGCCACCGGCGGCCTGCAATCAGCACCATCGGTCACCTCCAACCAAATTCAGCACCATCCGAGGCAGCCCGTGAAAAGTGAAGAAAATAATCAAAATACAAATGTCTAAATTGAACAATGAAGAAGTTCATCCTACAATACTTATTTCATAATTGTAGTTTCATGCATTATAAATCTATAATAAACATAGTAACTATAATAAGATAACTTACAATTTAGAAAGCACATGTTGATGATACTGACAAACCATTACTAACTATTTCATTAAAATCAATAAAGAAGTATACAGAACAACTACGTAATACAAGATCAATAATCCTTACACCCCCCCCAAGTCCATGAGCAGAGAGGGAATGGACTTAGATTTTCCAGATTCCAGTTCAAACCGCATTGGTTTCCTGCGATCCCGTTGAGGGCGCGCTGTGGAATGGGACCTTGTTGAGCTGGGACGTTGACGCTGGGCCTGACAGAGCTGCCTGTGATCTTCTTCTGGAGTTGGCATTTGAGTCTGCTCAGGGAGTTGCCAACCAATGGTGAAACCAATGGTGGAGCTGGCAAGATATTCATAGCAGGATTCTGAGCACGAAGTTGGCACCGTAGCTGGTGCAACAGACAGCTGAATTTCAGGGGGCTGGTTTGAATGCCCGTGGGGAAGTGTCTATTTCTCGGTTAATCGTCCGGGATCCATCAACCTTCACCCTGTACTGGTCTTTCCCCATGCAGTCTACTCCCAGAAACGGGGCCCATCGATGACGGTTAACGCCAGACTCAAGCAAAGCGAGTGCTGCCTTGGCAGACTGTACTAAAAAGTTGGAAAACAGAAGAGGGATCACCACAGAGACTAAGATCAAGGTGTCCCGGGGCCGTTTTTTCACCGACTTCTCTATGGCTGTGAAACATGGGACAATTTACCAGCGCCATGCCAAAAAGCTGAACCACTTCCCCCACCACCTGTCCCAGGAAGGTTCCCCCGGCATAAAGGGCAAGACAGGATCCCAGCCCTGAGGTACTCACTGGGCTGACCTGCCCAGCATCTACACCATCCTGATGGTCCCAGTTTCCCGGGGCCGGGCACGGGCTCGCATGTCAGACCACAGGCTTCCAAAGAAATTTTTTTGTTTGGCGAGCTACAGAATGGCAAGCATTCTCAAGGTGGACAGAGGGGAAAGGGTTTATTGACACACTTTAAAGCCTCGTTTAAAGCCTTCCCAAAATCGATCACAACACATGGGAGCAGTCAGGGAAGACAGAGGAAAGTGGAGATCAACCCGTCCACCAGGGTGCCAAACCCTGGAGGCAAACAGGACGGCAGCAGCTGAAACGCGACGGCAAGCCAAAAAAAAGCAGAGCTGCCAATTAACCCCCGCAAAGTTGCCACCATTCCCTGTCCTCACTGCCCGGGGACTCTTCCTCGCACGAATCGGCCTGACCAGCCACCTGGGGGCACTCCACAGAAACCCGATGTCATACCCTAGGGGGGAAAAGGTCCCCCCCACGGGTTAAAAAATATGGTGCCTGATTTATCCCATTTAGTCGCACTTGGGGTCGGATTCTGTAAGAACACTTTCTCCCCAACAATGGGGGGCGTGAGAGCACGGGAGAGGCCCCTTTTAAAAGCCCTGTCGTCCGAAAAGGAAAAGAAAGTGTTCAAGCAGACTCCTTTTTTCTCATGCTTTTACGCCATGTAGGGGGTGATTTGGGGGGTTGTTGGGAAATTAGTGACACGACCGGGAAAAAGGCAGAGGTTTTTTAATGGCCGCCCAAATAGTATCTTGGCCGGGGGGAAGTTTTAATCTGTGTCTGGTGTGTTCCTTAATTGCAGAATCGCCCTGACAAATCCATCATGGTCTGCTGCCGGGGGGGGCCCCGGTTTGAGACCCGAGGGTTTAAAGTTTTTAACAGCAACCTCTGTTTGCCATTTGACTGCGGGAAGACGCAAGGGGGATGCGGTGCCGAACACCCCACGTTTAGAGAAACTTTCTGTGCTGTTTGCTATAAACTCCAGTCCACTGTCACTTGACAGTTCCTCTGGAACACCAAACGTTGAAAAGAGGGTACGTAGGTGACGGATGAGGCCGGTGGCTCCTGATAGTCCTGGAATCTGTTGGGGACTGAAACACCTCCACCAACCTGACAACCCATTCTCCCACAACCAGATATTGATGACCTCCATACTTGCAGAAATCAGCGAAGACTTGTTTCAAGGGCGGGATGGTGGGGTTGATGGGATGGGTGGTGTGAGTGCTTGTGATGGGCGTTTCTGTTGCAGTGTGTGCAGGCCTCTCTTTTGTTTCACTGATATCCTTGGACATCCCTGGCCAGTAAGCGATAGTTCTTGCTCGCTGTTCCATGCTGAACGCTCCCTGGTGGGCGGAATGTAAGAGCTTCAGTATTTCCTGGTTGCCTTAAAGACACAGGAACTATGACCAGGTCTTAAAACATTAGAACGCTCTTCTTTGCACATACACAGAGTCATAAATAGACTTGAATGATGATATGAGGAAACATCATGATCGTCTAATTCGGCTCCACATTCCACTAATCTAAGAAGGTGGTTGAGACAAGGTCTGCAAACAGTTTCATGTGCCAATCTTGACCATGTTATCCGCGCAGAATTCTTGAGTGTCATTGGCGCATAGATGCCATGAGTACACATTCTGTCGGGGATGCTTGCTGACACCGCGGTCTGAGGACCTTGCTGAGAGGGATGTCTCGATGTGGCATCTGCAGCGGCGGCTCGACTTTCCAGGGAGGGTGTTTTATTTCAAAACGCCATGTCATGTTCTTTGCTTCATGCGAAATAACCGTGAATTAGTTATTTCATCAAGGGTTCTGTCACCAAATGCAGAATTAGTAAGTCAATATTGTGATATACCTTTCCAAGAACTTTTAAAGAGACATGCACAGGTGAATATAGTGAGAGGTTTGTGGTCGGTGACTACTAGCAGATTGTCGCATCCCTGTGTGAAATAACGAGTCTGTTCTATGCCCCAGGCCACTGCCAAAGCTTCACCTTCTATCGCAGCATAGTGTTGTTCTGTGGCCAACAATGATCGAGACCCAGCTAGTGTGATTTTCCATCTATTTTAACAGCAATCGGGGATCCAGAGGGACAGGTACAGTGTTGTTGAAGGAGGAAATAACCAATGCCCTGCTTAGACCAGTCTGGCCGCAGACAGGTGCGTCGCTGTATGTCAAAAATTTCTACCCCTTGCCTAATTGAATCCATAATGGCCTCTTTTTGATTTCTGGTAGGCTTCATCCAGCATTGTAGTCCATGAAAACGGACAGCGGGGGCTAAGGAAAGGTTTGAACGGCCTCCATTGTCTCGCGTAACTGAGCATAATTTGACACTTGGTTTACCACCCAAACCAGCTTCTGATGTCCGTGGTGGAGGTAGGTTTCGAGATTGGAATCTTGTTTGAAGAAAATCTTGATGTCGAAATCAGAGATAGCATATGGTAACGCTACAACTTTATTATTGAATATTGAAGTATTGAAAAACGTTTCACACTGGTAAATGTGCACACACCAATTGAGGAAATTGACCGTACTATGTTTTAGAATAATTCATAAACTGATAGTGCAAAATGCAGAATTTAAAGACAACATAATTATGGGTAGAGATATGAATTGTTGCTTGTTACATAATGACGGAACGACAAATACGCATTTCAAAAAGTTATGCAAATGACTCTAGTTATACTTTAGTAAAACTCATGTGGATCAGTCAAAATCTAGTAGTTCAGTGTATGAGGGACAGAAAAACTGTATGGATTGAATGTAACACCGTCAGTGCAAGAAGACGGGCAGCCGTTGTGCAAAGAGAGTTTGAGACAATTAAAGATGGACTTAATAAGGTGAAATTGCCATCAGAATTGAAAGTATTTCATAGTGCAACTGGGATAAAAGGTGATTCCAAAGCTGCCTACAATAATATTCTCAAACAAGCTGCTACATATCAAGAAACAGCAGCAAAGTGGCTTGCATCTCATGTATCTGATGAGAACAGAAACAGCAGAGGAAAATTTGAACTGTCGGATGACAGCTTGCAGGAGCTATTCACAATTTTCCTCGCTCATGCAAACTGCCCATAGTGAGTTCACATCCCCTGCTGGTAGCTTCATCAACCAACCAAAAAGAAACTCAACAATTTTTCCGTCTCTTTCGAAAGAAATCCCGCTTCCTTCTTTCAACGGGGAGCTAGTCCATCTGGGCATCGGTGGAGCTGGCTGGCATGAGCAGCAAGCTATCGCAGCGAAGGCGGAGGTCGCAGTTCCAGGTTCTAGCTTAAAAGTTCGGAGGCTTCAACAGAGGCGGAAGGTGGAATTACGAGAAAACATTCCAGAACAAGGGGAATTCCTCAACAAAGGCGACAAGGTGCAGCTTCTCCAGTTTGAGACTGAGTAGATGGAATGTTGAAGCCTGAATTGTGGGGCAACAGTGGGAGAAAATTGGAGCATCTCCCACCATAGTGAAGTGGATACGGGAAGGAGTTCCATTAGCTTTTCATTTCAAACCAGCAGCGTTGACCTGAGCAATCACCCACTGACCAGTGACCAGGAAAAATTTGTTGATGCTGAAATAAATGAGTTCTTATATAACGTGCAATACTGTATTAATATGTAATTTTAAACTGTACTTAAAACTTATTACAATGTATCACATTGCAACATTGTATTAATTCAAATTTTTTAAGTACTTAAAACTTATTGACAATGTAATTATATTGTATCACATATCGAAGCATTGTGTCCACATGTATAAAATTTATTACATTGTAAACAAATTGTATCAATTTTACTTAACTAAAAAACATTATAACTACAGCCCGCTTGGGATGATGGTATCATTCTGGTCTCACAACCCTGGGGTCGTGAGTCGAGTCCCGTCAGGGCCACTCGATATAGTAAAAATGGAAGATGTCTCTTCATACAGTGGCAGGAGCTTGCTTGACAGAAAAGTGAAAGCAGAATTGTAACTACAATATTTCCTACATTAAATGAGAGACAATATGCATGGTATAATTCATCTAGATTAAGAAAAGTATGTTTCATGGTTGTATCATAAATTGCATAAAAGGAAAAACCACCGTTGACATTCAACGACTGAAAACAGACGACTTCTGCGTTCATGCCGATAGCCGATAGCCGCCACCGGCGGCCTGCACAACAAGCAGCGGTCACCTAGCAAACCAAATTCAGCACCATCCGGAGGCAGCTCCGTGAAAGTGAAGAAAACTCCTCCTATCAATATTTATTGGAACAATGAAGAAGTCAATCTACAGATCAAGGAATAAAATAATAAGAATACAAATGTCTAAATTCTAATTACAAGGATATTCATCCTACAATACTTAATTTCATGATTGTAGTTTCATGCATTATAAATCTATAATAAACATAGTAACTATAATAAGATAACTTACAATTTAGAAAGCACATGTTGATGATACTGACAAACCATTACTAACTATTTCATCAAAATCAATAAAGAAGTATACAGGACAACTACATAATACAAGATCAATAATCCTACACCCCCCCCAAGTCCATGAGCAGAGGAATGGACTTAGATTGTCTACTTTCAGATTCCAGTTCAAACCGCATTGGTTTCCTGCGATCCCGTTGGGGCGCTGTGGAATGGGACCTTGTTGAGGCTGGGACAGTTGGCGCCAAATGGGGCCTGGACAGGGCTGCCTCGTGACTTTCTTCTGGAGTTGGCATTTGAGTCTGCTCAGGAGTTGCCAACCAATGGTGAAACCAATGGTGGAGCTGGCAAGATATTCATAGCAGGATTCTGAGCACGAGTTGGCACCGTAGCTGGTGCAACAGACAGCTGAATTTCAGGCGTGGCTGGTTTGAATGCCCGTAGGAAGTGTCTATTTCTCAAGGTTAATCGTCCTGATCCATCAACCTTCACCCTGTACTGGTCATTCGCCATGCAGTCTACTCTCCAGAAACGTCGTCATCGATGACGAAGTTAACGCCAGACTCATTGGCGAGTGCTGCCTTGGCAGACTGTACTCAAAAGTCTGGAACAGAAGAGGGATCACCACAGAGACTAAGATCCAAGGTGTACCGGGCCGTTGTTCTCACCGCACTTCTCTATGGCTGTGAAACATGGACAATTTACCAGCGTCATGCCAAAAAGCTGAACCACTTCCACACCACCTGTCTCAGGAAGGTTCTCGGCATAAAGTGGCAAGACAGGATCCCAGACACTGAGGTACTCACTCGTGCTGACCTGCCCAGCATCTACACCATCCTGATGCAGTCCCAGCTTCGCTGGGCCGGGCACGTGGCTCGCATGTCAGACCACAGGCTTCCAAAGAAACTTTTGTTTAAGCGAGCTACAGAATGGCAAGCATTCTCAAGGTGGACAGAGGAAGCGCTTCATCGACACACTCAAAGCCTCGTTGAAAGCCTTCAACATCGATCACAACACATGGGAGCAGTCAGCGCAAGACAGAGGAAAGTGGAGATCAACTGTCCACCAGGGTGCCAAATCATGTGAGGCAAACAGGACGGCAGCAGCTGAAACGCGACGGCAAGCCAAAAAGAGCAGAGCTGCCAATTAACCCTGCAACAGTTGCCACCATTCCCTGTCCTCACTGCCGAGACTCTTCCGTGCACGAATCGGCCTGACCAGCCACCTGCGCACCCACAGAAACCCGATGTCATACCCCTAGGGTGGATGATAGATGGTCCTCGTCGTATCGACGGACGAACAACACTATGGTGCCTGATTTATCCCATTTAATCGCACTTGGGCCGTGCTGATTCTGTAAGAACACTTTCTCCCCAACAATGAGAGGCGTAGAGCACGGGAGTGTTCTTGCAATGTCTCTGTCGTCCGAGTGAAACGAGTGTTCATAAAGCAGACTCTTTTGCTGCTCATGCTTTACGCCATGTAGGGCTGATGTGGGGGGGTTGTTGAACTTAGTGACACGACTGCAAAAATGGCAGAGAGTCTCTTAATGGCCGCCCAAATAGTATCTGTGCCGGGGATACGTTGCAATCTGTGTCTGGTGTGTTCCTTAATTGCAGAATCGCCCTGACAAATCCATCATGGTCTAAGCTGCCGGTGGGGCTCGTGTTTGAGACCAGGAGGCGTTTAACAGTTTTACAGCAACCTCTGCTCTGCCATTTGACTGCGGGAAGTACGCAGAGGAGATGCGGTGCCAGGCACCCCACGTTTAGAGGAAACTTTCTGTGCTGTTGCTATAAACTCCAGTCCACCGTCACTTGACAGTTCCTCTGGAACACCAAACGTTGAAAAGAGGTACGTAGGTGACGGATGAGGCCGGTGGCTCCTGATAGTCATGAACTTGTTGGGGACTGAAACACCTCCCACCCAACCTGACAACCTATCTCCCACAACCAGATATTGATGACCTCCATACTTGCAGAAATCAGCGAAGACTTGTTTCGAAGGGGGGTGGATGGTGGGGTTGATGGGATGGGTGGTGTGAGAGTGCTTGTGATGGGCGTTTCTGTTGCAGTGTGTGCAGGCCTCTCTTGTTTCACTGATATCCTTGGACATCCCTGGCCAGTAAGCGATAGTTCTTGCTCGCTGTTCCATGCTGAACGTTCCCTGGTGGGCGGAATGTAAGAGCTTCAGTATCGGTTGCCTTAAAGACACAGGAACTATGACCAGGTCTTGAAACATTAGAACGCCTTCTTGCACATACACAGAGTCATAAATAGACTTGAATGATGATAAGGAGGGGAACATCATGATCGTCTAATTCGGCTCCACATTCCACTAATCTAAGAAGGTGGTTGAGACAAGGTCTGCAACAGTTTCATGTGCCAATCTTGACCATGTTATCGCAAGAGAATTCTTGAGTGTCATTGCGTATAGATGACATGAGTACACATTCTGTCGGGGATGCTTGCTGACACTGTGTCTGAGGACCTTGCTGGAGAGGGATGTCTCGATGTGGCATCTGCAGCGGCGTTCGACTTTCCAGGGAGGTGTTTTTTTTTTCAAAACGCCATGTCAGTGTTCTTTTTGTTTCATGCAAATAACCGTGAATTAGTTATTTCATCAAGGGTTCTGTCACCAAATGCAGAATTCTGTGACATACCTTTCCAAGAACTTTTAAAGAGACAT